>ML279030.1:13870-24123 GCA_005239495.1 Nicotiana undulata
TGCACTTTCTTTTCTTTTATGTACTTTACTGTACAGGTCCGGAGGCTGGCACGTCTGACTATCAGGCCGGTGCTGGATATTGACAGCGTGGTCATACTTCACAGTGAGCTGCTTTCCCGACGACTTTCTAGCAGCGCCCTGGAGCTCTTTTGTTGTATTCCTCTGTCCATTTCATTCAGACGGAGACTCTGTATATATTGTAGTCATTGTATATTCAGTAGTTACCCATGACACTCGTGACACTAGTTCATGGCACACACGCGTAGTGTATTTATATTGTTGGGGTTTTGGGATGTATATCCATGTGTATGTTATATCTCGGCTTTGTATCTACTATGACTTACTTTCGCTCAAGGCTAGTATCAGGTTAGTTGTTATAACTGGTAATCTCTGACTTGTTTAATTATTTGGGGAAGGGTGTCACTTGGTGTAAATTGTGTTGGCTTGCCTAACCCCGTCGTTGGGCGCCATCACGACTCGGATTAGGATTCTGGGTCGTGACATTTTGCACTACCGGATCTGGTATGCCAATCACATGCTCCCTAGACAGGTTCACTTCCTCTTGGGTTTCCTCCATACTTTCATCAATGTCAATCCTCACTTCTTCGTTAGCTTTAACCACATTACTTGGAATGTGATCTTCTTGAATCAACACACCATCATCCATCATTCTTCTTTGATTTAAGGTGGTTGCATCTCCACCCCTTCCGCTTCTTGTGGTTACTTCCATTGCATGCCCCGTATTGTTCTCACCCTTCAGGTTCACCACCGTATCACTAGGTAGTGCCCCTTTAGGACGAGTATTTAAAGCTTGAGATATTTGGCCAAGTTGAACCTCCAAATTGCGGATAGAAGTGTTGTGGGAGGTTAATTGAGCATTGGAGTCGGCATTTTTCTCCATCATTTGCTTGAACATAATTTCAATCTGTCCCATCTCATTATTGGAAGAACTAGAACCTTGAGACGGTTATGGAGGTGGGTTGCTTGGTTGTTAATACATCCAGATCCTTTGAAAGCTCGACCCCCGATTCCCTTGGTTATTATTTTTCCAACCCCCTGGGTTGTTATTGCCTCCCTAATTGCTTTGATTGTTGCCACCCCAATTACCTTGATTATTGCTTCCCCAATTGCCTTGGTTACCTTGATTATTGTTATTTCTCCAATTTCCTAGGCTGTTGTTGCCACCACTCCAATTGCCTTGGTGGCCTTGGTTGTTCCAATTTCCTTGTGATCTCCCTTGTTGTTGATTTTGAGCATTGTTTCTTTGATCTTGATAATTGCTAACATATTGCACTTCTTCTTCTTTCTCATTATACGAATCACCTTGGTCATATCCACTATCATATTGCATGAATTGTTCCGGACGACTTTGCCCTTGTTGACCTTTTTGCCTTCTCTTGTTCATCGTCATATTTATCCCTTCCATAGCATTCACTTGTTTCGGCCCTTGAACTTGTTGAAGCTGAGCCTTGGCCAATTGGTTCATTGTTTTTGTCAAGTTGGACATTGCTTGCCCATGATCATGTTGCTCCTTGTGAAGGTGAATGACATTTGGCACACCTTGAGGAACATTGGCCCTACTTTTCCACGCCGACGAATTATCCGCCATCTCATCCAAAATTTCACAAGCTTCGGCATAAAGCGTGTTCATGAAGTTCCCCCCGGTGAGTTGATTTACCGCATACTGATTTGTTGTGTTGATCCCTCTATAGAAGGTTTGTTGGATCATGGCCTCGGTCATATCATTATTCGGGCATTCTTTAACCATGTTACGATATATTTCCCAAATCTTATGCAATGGCTCATTGGGATCTTTCCTGAATGTTAGAATGTCGTCTCGTAGTGTAGCCATGTGCCTCGGAGATAAGAATTTGGCAATGAAATTTTCGGCCAACTCATCCCAAGTATGGATGGAATGATTGGGTAATCTCTCCAACCAGTCCAATGCCTTTCCCGTAGAGAAAAGGAAAATAGCCTCAAATGCAATGCATCCTTGGAAATATTTGTTTGCTTGCTCCCCCAACAAGTATCAACAAACCCCTTGAGATGATTGTAAGCATTTTGGTGTGGAGCCCCGGTGAAGAATCCCCGTTGCTCAAGTAGTGTAAGCATCACGTTGGTGATTTGGAAGTTGCCTGCCCTAATACGGGGCGGGACTATAGCACTTGCATAACCCTTGTTCGACAACACTTGATACGATGTCGCTCTTGGTGGAGGTGGAGGTGAAAATTCCCGACGGGCTCATTGTTGAGAGCCATACTCGTACTATAAGCAACTCAAAAACAAAATTAGTGACTCGGAAGGAAAGAAAGACAAAGCACATATAAACCTAGATATATAGCTAAATCCATTTAACTTCTCAGCAACGGCGCCAAAAATTGATCTCGCCCAAACTTACACCACAAATATAGGATAGTGAGGCGGTCAATGCAATAATAAAACCCGACGCAAGTCAGGATCCAATCCACATGGAGTTAGAATTGGGATTAGGTATATATTTAGTGTAATTGTATGATATGCCCTAAATTCCACTTCCACATTCTTGTTTGTTGTTTCTACTTCTACTTTAATCTATTGATTGCAATTATAAAACTAGGAGACAATATTTTGGTTTTGGTTATTTTTCAAGTGATACAAGGATCTAGGGTTGCGAATTTTGCCTAGTTGGTTACCTAATGGATTTAAAGCTTTAGGGCATGTTTGGTTGATCGTGATACAATATAGCAATCAACACTCTATACCTCTCGGTAGTTTGAGTGACTTTGCCCAATTTGACTTTCTCAAGTCCAAATGGGTATTCCCAAAGCAAGTGATAAATGCTCTAGTCAGGTCTTACTATCTCTAGGTTCGACCCTTTAAATTGGGCTATCAATTTCTTGAGTTCGCTCCAATTCCTAGTTAGCCAAGATTTCCTAGATTTAGTCTCTCTTTCTCAAGTAGAGACTAAGTCAAATAGACATGAATCAATGTTTGCAACCATTAATTCTAGAATTCAAGCAAGAACAAGGCTAAATAACATATACCCAATCATAAATAAGCCATAAATCAATAACCCATTAAGTGCCCACACTAGAGTTGGGCCAACACCCTAGCTATGGGTTTAGCTACTCACAGAAAATGAAGAAATAAAAGAAAAAATTAAGATATAATGTATAATAATTAATTATGCAAAGAAAATCCAATGTTTAGAAGCTAATCTAGAACAATCTTACTCAAAACCGTAAAGAAAATGGCGCAGGTGCTCTACACTGATACAACTTAACCTAAAAAAGACAAAAAATTCTATTTATACTAAGTTAAAAATATCTGACAAACATGCCCTACGGAGGTTGTGCGGCCGCATAATTCTAAGTGCGGTCCACACTTTGAGCTTGACTGGTCAACTGGGCCTTCTACGCTCGCATAGAAGTGGGATGCGGCCGCACTTCATCTATTTGTGTGGATCACACATTTCTGAGTGTGGCCGCACACTTGAGATTGGGCTGGGACTGAACCTTCTCGTGCGGACCGCACATTTGTGAGTGCGACCGCACTTTGGCTTCTGCGGTCGCACAATAATAGTGTGGTCCACACAACTTCAATCAAGACTCTCTAATTATGGTCGTTTGTGGGCTGCATAATAGTGAGTGCGACCGCACTTGTAGCCCTGCTGTCGCACAATAATGGTGCGGTCTGCATATCTTTAGTTGCCCAAAATTCCAACTCTTTGAATCTCCCTTCTGCGGCCGCACCAAAATTATGCGGTCCACATACTCTGAAGCTAATCTAACAGGGCTTCTTCATTTTTTCTGGTCGCACACAGTATTGTGCGGTCCTCACTGTAAGCATTTTTGCCTTGTCCAATTTTGACTCCTTTTAGAGTTGATTATCACTTCTTTTGGCTCGTTTCCTAATGTTCCTGCAAGAAATATCATTTCATTAGTTCTCGAGAATACCTTTCAGCATTTTTGAGCTAAAACGCAAGTAAAAGAGAGAAAATAAGCGGTCAAATCCCTATTTATCAATTCTCTTGCTGGAACATTAGAGCTGTGGTTGGGGGGCTTATAGGTTTGGGAACATTAGAAGGTTCAAGGAGAACAAGTTGGGTGGTTGTTGTGTCTGTGTGTGTTGATGGCTCCAGGATTGTTGGGTCCATGGGGATGGGTGGGTTCCTGGGGTTAGGGTAGAGCGGGTGTCCCATTATCTAGTTAAAGTTGGTGTTCATCCATGGACGATTCATGATGTTGTCCATTTCCAGTCGAAGTCCCTCTGCTACTTTTTTAGCAAGATAGCAAGGTCCTCTATTTGTACCAGGATGTCCTGCCCGTTTAGCTGTAGACTAATCCTCAAGGCATATCCTGTTATCCCGTGTTCCAGTTAGGGGTGGGCATTCGGTATTTCGGTTCGGTATTTAAAAAATTTGGTTCGGTATTCGGTTTATCAATTGTATATACCAAATACCGTACCAAATTATTTCGGTACGGTTCGGTATTTATTATTTTGGTTCGGTACGGTTTCGGTAAAGTATTCGATTTATGAATTATTCAATTGTGTTATGTGTATACCAAACAAAAATTAAAATGTTGCCAAATCCAGTGCCACACTGCCGTGAGGGGAAACTTTCTCATATGTTGTTGAACCAGAAGTACATTAACTTTACATATCAAAAAACATAAAACATATAAATATACTTGTAAATAAATTTGAAGTAGAAGAACATATGGAAATGTACAAATTGATATACCAACATATTACAACGCATAATTGAGACTTTTACTAGCATGTATTCTTCTAGTTAGTGATATTTTTAAGTTATTGCTCAATCCTTTGAATTAACCGGAGAGATAGAGACACAAGTAGCTGATTTACAAATTCAATATGGAAACAATTCGATCTGTTCCATTTCATATATGTTTATATAAAACCACTAAGTCCATACTAGACTTTCAACTTCCAGTTTATGCCATTATATACACAAAGAAAGAAAAGGGGATAATTGGAATTAAAATAAGAATATTGTGTTTCAAGAATTGAGATGACAAAGAGAACAACATAAATGGATTTGTGTATTTATATACGAAGAATTGGTTTCATCGATTTTTGTCACATGCCATACATTTGATTGCCTGGTTCTAACCCAATGTGAAATAGCATAATAATGAAGGGACTTTATGGTATATAGGATAAACAAAGATATCCCTTTAATTTAATTACGTTGATGATAATTCGGATTATTTTGTTTTGATTGGGATTTGAAGTGGATATGAGGGGACAAAATGGATTTAAAAATTCCCTGTAGAGTGTAGAAAGCACAAGCATGTCGAGATGGTGTTTACTTACTTATTTGTGTTCTCTGGTGGTTTGGCTCCTTCAGGGAAAGGATTGCGACGTGGGTGAAGAAGAAGAACTGAAGATGAGAGAGTCGTTGGTTCAACCTAATTTGCTAATTGCTAAAAATTAAAATGGCCTAACACAATAGCCTAAGACTAAGAGTACTGAGCTTGGGCAGTTGGGCTTGAGGGGCAACGGGAATGGGAATTAAATTGGGCTGGGCACTTGGTGGGTAGATATAGGTAGGGTCCAAAAAAAATATCCTTAAAATGTTGGTATATTAGGTATATTCGGTATACCGAAGTTTTAAAATTGTAATACCGAAAACCGAACCGAAATACCGAAATACCGAAAATTTAATACCGAATTAATTCGGTTCGGCTCGAAATTCGGTTTTTCGGATTTTATGCCCACCCCTAGTTCCAGCCATGACTAAGGAACATGGTTCGTTGGTAGGGGTCTGGTTGAGTATACTAGTGGTGTGGGGTTGTGGGCATACTGATGGGGTTGTTTGGGTAGTGGTTCTCTCTTGTCCATACATTCCTTTGTGGCCTTTGTTGTCTCCTGTTATAGTACGTTGGTAGCCTTGGCATTGTTTTGGTTCTTTGTTAGGGGTGTTACTTGGTAACTGGTACTCTTAGTATGACTTAGTTCTTGTGAGGAAGGTGATAAATACCCTTTATCCTCCTCCATAAGGGTGTTATGGTTTGAGTGTATCTTTGGGGCTCATGATAGCTTGGTTTATGTTATTAAAGCCTACGTGACTTGTTGAAGGAAAGTTGTCTGTTTGGTTTGTACTAGGTAGTTCAATAAGGGAACTAAAGGAGTTTTGTAAGTTGATGTAGTTCATGATAGGAGGGATATCTTTTCAGCATTAAATTCCTCATGAACGACCAAGGCCGAGGAGTAGGTTTCTACCTCCATAGAGTCGTGTGAATTTTTGTTTGGAGTGTTTTGAGTGGGAGGTTTTATCCATCATGGAAATTCGCGCATAGTTGGGGTCCTGTGGTATTGGGAATTTGTCGCCGCTAAGGTTATTTATTTGGTCTATGATTGGGGTGAGATTAGGAATTATTAGTCCAGGTTGAGAGTTAATTACTTTTGCAACACTATGGGGGTGCTTGGGAGGGGAGAGTTGAAGTTAGTTTTGGTTATTACCCCTAGTAACCCTATTATCCAAACATGTACATTGCTTATCCAGATTGTGACTTAAGGACTTGACATTAGGGTTGGCCGAGGTAGAATTTAATGCAATGGTTGATTTATGAGAAGTCTCATTAGAGTTTAGTTTGTTGTCTATTGGTCACAATTTCCTTTACTTGTATTAGCCTTTTGGCTATTGAATTGTGTTTGGCTCTCTTCAGCCTTTGTCCTTGTTGTTGGGCTGCTCGCCGGAGACTTGTTGTGACTAGCTTCCCATGTTTGAATCCGCTTTCCCTCTTTTCCGGTGGCTCCTCCTGTTTTCTTTTGTTTTCTCTGATGAGTTGCAATGGTCCATTGGTCGACTTTGCTAATTATGGAATTTATTTCTTTAGATGTGCTTGTGTCTTCCTGGCTACTAGTGTTGCATGAGGTTTTATTGCTGGGGCAGTTCTTGTGGAAGTGCCCTAGCCTCTCACAATTCGTACAAAGAATGTTGAAGCCTTCGTAAGTTATTTGTTGAAGGTGTTTTCCTATCACAATATGGGTCTTCAAGGGTTTTCGATTTGAACCAGTACACAAAGTCTTGCTTATTTGCCTCTTAGGGCAGACGATGTGCAAGCGTCAATGCGTACTAGTTGTCGAAGTTTTCCTCCAATTTTATGAAGTATTTCATAGTCGTAGAACTATGTAGGTAGTCCAGGTAGTCAAGCCTAAATGGCAAAGTATGTAAATGAGGCCTTTGAGGCCACGAATCTTGGCTCCTACTTTCTTACTGTAAGGAATTGGTTCCCTATGAACCAAGGGCCTTCATGAAGGGCCTTGTTATAATTTTCCTCACTTAAAAATGTAGTAGTAAAAGCCAAGATCTATTAACGTGTGGGTTTCCATATGGCATGTAAATTTGCTGTAAGAATTGGTATCCCACACTATAAGTGCATTGGACCAGTTATTATATATTCTTTCTTTATCTGATGAGGTGATAGGAATGAAGGAGTCTGATTTAGATGAGTTTTCATACTCATCTTCCGAGCTTGATGTTTCCCTGGATTGAAATTTGGTTTCTGTCTTGTGAGTCAGTTAAACTAGCTTTAAGTTTATCAAGCTAAGATAATTTATTATCAATGTTAGAACATGTAGTCATGTTTGTCTCTTTTCCAGCGAGGTCTGCTGAGTTTAGAAGTGTATTGGTAGGGGGTGGAGGACGAGTTGTTATACTTATTGTGCTAATTGACATTGGCTCCACCTTACTGTCCTTGAAACTGCATGAGAGATCTGTAAGTGCATGTTGTGAGGGGAGAGTGTCTTCAAGCATTTGTTGTTTGTTGTTACAGATTTGGGGTGATTGTGGAGTAGGAATAAGGAAGATCGTTTAGATCTATATCTTGACAAGGTGGGTTGCTCTGATGGTAAACACCATTTACTTCCAACCAAGAAATTACGAACCCTCCCCAAACACGACTTGTGGGATTACCTTGGGTTGTTGTTGTTGTTGTTTAGATCTACATCTTAGTTCTAGAGAGAGACGAGAGAAAGGTAAAGACCTAACCCGTCGCTTGCTAAAAAAATATATGGTAAGAGTTATTGCTTAAAATCCAGAGTCATTTGGCTCATTGAGCATGAATCGAACTTCACACTTTTCAGTTATAGGTATTAATAATTTGCTTAGTAATATTATATTTGATTGATTGAATTAATTTTGACGATTATAAAATATTCCATTCAGTTTATGGACATAAGGTGAAGCATGTTGAAGAGAAAGTCGTTGGTATGAAACATACTTTATTTTATTCTTATACTCCCTTTATCATAATTTATGTGGCGAAGCTTGAACTTCGAGAGTAAAACTTATTAATTTTGACCGTAAATTCTGATATAAAATCTTTAACTTTTTTGAAATAAAATTTATATACTTAAAAACTACATAAAAAGTATGCTATAAGTCACAATAATTAATAATTCAAAATATCTAAAAGGTATATGAAAATATTACGGTCAAAGAAAAATTCGTTTGGCTCTCAAAATTCGAACTCTGTCAGAGTAATTTCAGAAGGGAGTATTAATTCATTTACGCCCAAAAGATATTAACAAGTTATTTTTCATTAAGAAAAAGGCTAGAAAAGGAAAAAGATTGACATTGGCTCGTAGAAATGACACTAGGTAGCCGCTTTTATCCAATTTAAAATATATAGCTAGTTTAGTCAAACTATCTTCTTCTTCAAGTATGAAATTAGGCTCTTTTGAAGCCTAACTTCACACTAAAAGGCACAAAAATTTAAAAGTTTAAGTTCAATTCAGACCTTGAGGTTTGAAGTTGGATTTTGTCAAACTTCAAATCTTCAGTAAATTAAAGGAGACTTTACATAACTGTCACAGTTTAAAAGAAATATAATAAATTCTTAGCATGAAATTCAATATTACAGATATGGCAGGAAAATATTTGTATTTGTTGCACACAGTTCCATTAAAATAAGAATATTAATTATTAATCTCTAAACATAAGCAATTTTTGAATGAAAAACTAATAATTATTTGTACAAAAATCATGTCCTTTTTTTTCTCTTTATTAATTAGCTTTCCTTCTTTTTCTTCGTCTTCTTAGTTTTGTTTTCTGCTGAAGCCAATATATCTTTTAAATTTGTTCCATTCGTTTTGTCTTTTATTATCTTTCTTAAGTTTTTCTCTTACTTCTATCTTCCTTTCTTAACATAAAGATCTTACTTCAATAATAATATACGTTAATATATACAATAGGTATATATAAAACTATACTTTGAATTAACACATATAAAATATACAAAACATATACATACAAAATACATCTTCAATTAAGATGACACTTAGACATGTGAAATATACATTAAAAAAAATAGATCTTAAATTTAATTAAGATTGTATATAAATNTACAAAAAAATATACAAAAATTATATACATAAAATATATTTTGAATTAAAGTGATACTTGATATACAGCGTATAAAAGATGTATAAATCAATACATCTTGATTTAGGTGGCATTCAGATATGCATCAGATTTTCAAAAAATGGAGTGAAGAAGATGAATGTTATAAAGGAAGAATGGAGATGGACAAAAAAAAGTACTTTCCGGATTAGTGAGTCAGTTAACTTATTAGATGTTGAGCTTAATTTTTATAATGTGCTATTAATGGGGAAAAAGTGCTCTTTATGAAATAAACAATAAATGATGCTATTTTTATAAATAATAGTTAAAAAGGGATCTAGCGTGTAAAAAACTCTAAATTATTTTAAAACGTTAAACCTGAGNGTATTTGTTGCACACAGTTCCATTAAAATAAGAATATTAATTATTAATCTCTAAACATAAGCAATTTTTGAATGAAAAACTAATAATTATTTGTACAAAAATCATGTCCTTTTTTTTCTCTTTATTAATTAGCTTTCCTTCTTTTTCTTCGTCTTCTTAGTTTTGTTTTCTGCTGAAGCCAATATATCTTTTAAATTTGTTCCATTCGTTTTGTCTTTTATTATCTTTCTTAAGTTTTTCTCTTACTTCTATCTTCCTTTCTTAACATAAAGATCTTACTTCAATAATAATATACGTTAATATATACAATAGGTATATATAAAACTATACTTTGAATTAACACATATAAAATATACAAAACATATACATACAAAATACATCTTCAATTAAGATGACACTTAGACATGTGAAATATACATTAAAAAAAATAGATCTTAAATTTAATTAAGATTGTATATAAATATACAAAAAATAATATATATATATATATATATATATATATATATATATATATATA
>ML279030.1:24435-35400 GCA_005239495.1 Nicotiana undulata
ATGGCACTTGACATATAAAATATATTTGAAATATACACTAAAAATACTTCTTAAAATAAGATGGCACTTTACAAAAAAATATACAAAAATTATATACATAAAATATATTTTGAATTAAAGTGATACTTGATATACAGAGTATAAAAGATGTATAAATCAATACATCTTGATTTAGGTGGCATTCAGATATGCATCAGATTTTCAAAAAATGGAGTGAAGAAGATGAATGTTATAAAGGAAGAATGGAGATGGACAAAAAAAAGTACTTTCCGGATTAGTGAGTCAGTTAACTTATTAGATGTTGAGCTTAATTTTTATAATGTGCTATTAATGGGGAAAAAGTGCTCTTTATGAAATAAACAATAAATGATGCTATTTTTATAAATAATAGTTAAAAAGGGATCTAGCGTGTAAAAAACTCTAAATTATTTTAAAACGTTAAACCTGAGGTCTGAAGTTGGATTCTGGAAGAGTCCAACCTCACAACGAAGGTCTGAGTTTGATAAATTTCAGGAGTGGCAAATGGGCGGGTTGGGCTGAATTTGGACGGGTCAAGATAGGTTAAGTCAATAAATGAGTCATTGCCCAATCCAGCCCAAAGTGTACTTAGGCTAAAATGGATTGGGACAAGATGGGCTAAACAATGGGTCATAATCCAACCCGCCCAACTTGACCCATGTTTTAGAATCATGCACATCTTACATTAAAACCCCTTTTACCTTAAAATGTGTAAGTTGAAAAATATTTTACGATAGAGGTGGGGGTTTGGGAGGGTGAGTGGTGCAGAAAAACAAAAAAATAAAAAATTGAAATTAAAAAAGAAAGTAAAAAAAATAAATTCAGGGGGGGTGCAGAAAAATGAAAAAACAGAAAACAAAAAATTGAAATTAAAAAAAATAGAGGGGATTTGCACGCACGAGGGAGGGGGTGGGTTGTTGGTGCAGGAAAAAAAAACAGAAAAATGAAAATACAAAAAAATATATAAAAAAATATTGAGGTGGTTTGCGCACCGGGAGTGGGGGCTAGGGGTAGGGTGGGTGGGTGGTGCAGAAAAACAAAAAAAATTAAAAATACAAAAATTAAGTTAAAAAAAATTGAGGGGATTTGCGCGGTAGGGTGGGTGGGTAGCGCAGAAAAATAAAAGAACAGAAAATTGAAAATACAAAAAAAAAAAAAAAAAAAAAAAAAAAAAAAGTAAAATTGTGACAACTAAGTAAATTTCAAGATAAGTTGAGTTGGAGTCCTTTTGTTTTGGGTGAGTTTTATGGGCTGTATTTGGGCTGTTTAATGGGTCAGAATGAATTATAAAAAATAATTGATTAACTTGGGCTCCGCCCAAATTGACCCATGAACTAAAATGTTTTAGGCCCAACCTATTAATCTCTGGGCAGGTTGAATGAATTTGCGGCTCAAATTGCCACCCCTAATAAATTTTTAATCTATAATAATTTCAACTCTAAGTTTATTTTAAGGTGGCTAAATTTTAAATTTTATAAATATAGATTATTCTTTAAATAGGAATATTTAAAACTACTATCCATGACATGAAGGGCTGGTAGGGGGCATTTGGGAAAATCGGGCCAATTTATTCAAGTGACAAAACGAAATGAGAAAGAGATATGATTCTGGAAAAGAAGCCGCAAATCTAATGAAAATATGACCTTCAATTTCTTGTGTCCGAAATCTCCATCGAGTGATTGATTCTTAATAATAGAAGATAGGATATCAATTTGGTATAGTCGAATAAAAGCTTGTTATGAGTATTTATCGATGAAAAAGTGGTAAATATTTAAGAGTACAAACTGAATTCTCCCCACTTAAAACTTATAATTCTGAACATTAAAAACCTTTTATAAATTTTTAATGTTTAAGCTATATAGAATAATATGCATGTTTTTTATATTCGTAAAATTTGTAACTTCAACAAAAAGTTTATTAAGAATTTAATTTGTGACGGAGTAAGAACTTATTGTCAACCACCTGAAACCGATTTCCAATGCTTCAGAATTTTAAGTTTTTATTGGCTTAATATTGAGCTTTTGCTTACTAAAGATATCATGTCTTCCTAGATCTTCTTATTTTATTGAATATTTAATTATATTAAAGTACTTATCGTGATTCTAAATCATGATTAATTTAGAATAAAACAAATTTCGCCGCCTTAATCATCCAACCAAAATGGAAAGGTGTCAAGCTACAATTTCCCAACCTCTTGTTTAACAGCCAACAAAGCATGCTCTCTCCTTGCCTTAAAAGGTCAGATTACATGATAATATATTTTAATTTAGCTGCTCAGTCTGAATCTACTATTATTTTTTTGTATAATTAGCCAATGCATCTCCCTCCACGATACTCACATTTACTAAAATAACCCTATTTGTTGGAACAAAGAAGAAAAATTAAGATGCTAAAGGGGATATATTTGTCTTTACATTTGACTGGTAAACAAATGAAGGGGACCGTAAATCTTTTTAATTTCATGGTAGAGTTAAAATATTAAGACAATGATTAGGAAAGAAGTGTGGTTTTAGGGTTCGAGACATTTACTATTTTTTCATTAGCACCTAATGGGACAAGTGTACATAGAGTAGAAATTAATTAATTGCTAATAAATAAAGAAGACAGATTTGCAGGCAACACATTTGCTTCAACAAATTGTAATGATATTGAATTCTTTTCCTACCCAAAAAGTTCCATTTTGGGACACCCAAGTATGGGCTATATGAAGCAACAATTAAAAGTGTTAACATGTGTCACTATCCAATGTTTCTAAAGCTATCCTCATAATTTCAAGAATCATATTCTCCATTATTTTCATTTAAATTTCACAACTAAATAGCAAATAGAACGGCCTAATAAGCAAAAAAAAAAACGAAAATTATCCTCTAACAACGGTAAATTATTTAAATTATCAATGTGTGACCTAATAATAGCAGGAATCGTGAAAATAATTACTAATACTTCTATTATTATAAACTATATATATTACACCTCTGATATATAACCCTTTCTCGGGCCTGCATAAATATCTAATATTTCCTAGGCCGAACTGCTCAAAACAATATAACTTTCCAAAAAAAATATACTAATGTTGCACAAAAGAGCGATTTTTCCTTTAATGCATCCTAATTATGCCACAAAAATATTAATAATTGTGCCACAAAATATCGAATAGCAAATGATTAAACCAAAAAAACCTACTAATGGAAAAAAGGAAAGGATGAAAAAAATTGGAGCAAATAGACAGAACATCTTGATCCTTATTATTTCCTCTTCTTGGTTTCATTTCCTTGTACATTTAACAGCTGCTAGTAATGAGTAATGACAATAAACAGAAGAAAAAAAAACCATATTTAATTACTGTTACAGAAATTACTAATAAATCAAGATGAAGAAGAAGACCCATTAGTGGAAATATGAAGATGAAGTCCACAATTAGTACTACTATCATTGTTGTTGTTGTGATCTTCATGACTGCTGCTTCCATTGATGTTGAATCCATTACTATTGTTGTTACCATTTTGTAACTCTTCTTTTTTAGCAAAAGTGTTCTTGTTATTGTGCATCCAAACTCTAAGAACTCCTTTACCAACTCCAACTTCATTGCAAAATTCTTCAACTTTAGCTTCATCACACTTCTGCAATTTCCACCCTAATTTTTCTGAAAAAGAATGCATCTTTTCTTTCTGTTGTTGTGTAAATTTTGTTCTAAATCGCTTTCTCCCACTTGGGTTGTGTTCTATTTTTGGGGTAATAGGCTGTGGTTGTAGCGGTGGCGGTGGAGATGAGGAGGGAGAGGGAGAGAACCGCCTGATTGGTGGAAGAATATGGTGGCGGAAATTAATAAAATGGGAAGGAAAATGGGTGGGTGAAGAATATTCCTCCGCCGGTTCACGGCGGTGGAAGTTGCGATGGCAGCCACACGCAGCGCATTTGAGGGAGGTGGGATTTGAAGGGGTGGAATTAGGCGACGGCATAAACTCACCGCAACCGTCCACGGCGTGTCCGCCTATACTTGCTGCATGGTTCTTCAAACATTCTTTGTAAGTCACCGCCGTACACGGCGGTTGTTGGTTGTTGTTGTGGTGGTGGAAGTGGTGGTTCTTAAGTGTGCCGTTGCTGAAAGACAAAGGCTTAATTAGTGGTGGGGTATCATTTTCTGAATCAGGAGTACTTTTGGTGGGGTTTAATTCCATTGGTGGTTTGTTTGCAATTGAAAACAAAAATATCTTAGTTAAAGATGTTTCATTTGATTTCTTGAAACAGATGACAATACATAAAGAGGGAAAACAAAAATGGCCACTACTGCACAATTAATGGCTATGTTGATAAGGAATGCAAAATTTTGAAGGTTTATTATGCAAATGGGGTTTGGCTATTTTGTGTGGTTGAATTTCTCTTTAAGTGGGAGGGTTTTTGATGAGGACAAAGAATTTAAGATCTTAAGACAAAAAGGTCATTGGCAAAAATGATCAAGTACCACAAAGATCAGATGAAGGGCTAGTATATATATTGGGGTATATGGCTTTAAAAAATTAGGATAGAAGGCTTCCTTTATATCTTATCTTGTTTATTGTTATAGTTTACTTTTTTATTTTTGCTTGAGCCCATAGATCTATTCTTATCATTTAATTTTTTATTTTTACTTGAACCTAAGGTATATCGGACATGCGTTTCTATCTGCATAAATATTATTCTTATCAAATTTCATTTGTGAGATTATATTATTGTGATTGTTGTTTTAGGTGCTTAAAAATTAATGAAAAGTTAGAAAGGTGGGGAGATAAGAATGTGATAATTACATGCAGACACCAAATTAAAGGGGTAGGTTAGATGTGTGTGAAAATCAATTAATGAGGGAGTCTGATCAGTACTGAGTACAGTTGATTTTTTCAGAAGTGCTAATTAATCCAAAGCTGTAGGGAGATGAAATGGTCAAAATTCAAGGTTATCAGCTTTGATGATCATCATGTGAATCTCTGTCATAGTTGTTACACGTGTCTCATGCACCAGGAAATTAGATTAGTTGACCACCACCACTGGTTGAGGTATAGTTGGATATATAATTTTTTCATTTTATTTTATTTATTATTATATATAGGGGCTATAGGAATGGGAGAAGATAGAAGATTAGAAGGTGGGAATCGAACCCACGATTCGATCAAGACAAAAATTATGTTAGCTATGACTATTCTCAGGTATAACAGAATTTGTCTAAAAATTTAATTCGTACAATATTTATTATTGGTAGCTATGACTATTCTCAGGCATAAAACGTATTCAAATCAAACGATCCCTTATAGGTTCACAATAATCAGTAACTTTTATTTAGATCCTTTCTTTATATATATAGAAATACATTAAATATTTATAAATATCAAGTTATGCTTTGTTATTATTGATTATAAATTTGAAGTTATAGTAGGGATCCATAAACAATTCAATCATGAATCTGCCTATATCAAACCTAATAAGTAATTGGTTTGAGGGTTCAAACCTCATCAGTAGCATCTCCTTTCCTCTCGTTCCATTGAAGAATTTTTTTTATTTCTTTCGAGTTTGAACACTCTTGGGTAAATTTCTGACTTAGGCACAGTCTCACCCAACTACCCACTCTTAATGTAATAAAAAATATATTAAAAGAAACACAAACCCTATACTTTTTCATTCAGAGAATTGAGTGGTAGTTACGTTGGTCATGTAAATTGTTACTCCCTCCGGTCTAAAATAAGTGACTTTTTAATTATTATTTTTGTGGTCCAAAATAAGTGTTTTTTAGATTTCAAGAATGAATTAATTATTTTTTCCTACATTGCCCTTGGAGTAAATAGTGTTGGAGTATGTGCTATGTACAATTGGTAATCTATATATGTCAATGTTTTGGATTCTATTTAGTTGATTTTTCCATCTTTTTTGACGATTTCCCTCAATTTTTGGAGTAAGGGCCATGCTAATTTATGGCACTAATTAATTAGATTGATATTTGCTTGACCAGCAGCAAGTCCAACAATAAGATTTTTGAGTATCATTCTTGTGGTTTATTAAGATGATGGGTATAATTATTAACTGATGCCAAAGAAGATATTAAATTGACAGCTTGAGAATGGAATCCTAATTTGTCAACTATTACTAAAGTTGCAGGCTTGTAAGTCAAGTGATCAAAGACGCTCAAAAATTGTGTGCCACAACTTGCATGTCTTTTTCTTGTCTTTTTTTTTTTTTTTTTTTTTTTTTTTTTTTTTTTTTTGAGGGGGAGGGGGGTAGTTCTAAATTGATATATTTGGTTTACTTGAGTTTTAAAATTCTATATTAAGTCTATGATTAGCACACAAAATAACAAAATAGAAACTATATTTCCAAAATAAAGAGTCACATAATTCCCGTAAACTGTAATAGAGGTTATAGTTTCGAATAATTTTACATTTATTGGAAGTAGTTATAAGTTTAGAATGCAAATATCGATACTCCCAATTTACGTGATATAACACTACTAAAAATCCGGAAAAAGCGACAACAAAAAGCGACCTAAGTTGATCGCTAAAAAGTGAAAAAGCAACCAAAAAGCATCCAACAAGGTTTGGTCGCTATTTTACTGGTCCATTTACCTTAGAGATCAAAGTTGGTCGCTAATTAGCGACCAACTTTGGTCTCTAAGGTAAAATGACCAAATATTCCGGGTATCAAATATAGAGACCAACTTTGGTCGCTATTTCCAGATTTTAAAATATAATATTTGATTTACAGACCAAAGTTGGTCGCTAATTAGCGACCAACTTTGGTCTGTAAATCAAATATTATATTTTAAAATCTGGAAATAGCGACCAAAGTTGGTCGCTTTTTTTTTAATTTTTTAATTTTTTTATACAAAAGCGACCAAAATTGGTTGCTAATTTCAAGAATTTAATTTTTTTTATACTTAAGCGACCAACATTAGTCACTAATTTCCAGAATTTTTTTTTTTGTAATAGAATAGCGACCAAAGTTGGTCGCTATTCTGAAAATCTGGGTTAATTAGCGACCAACCTTGGTCGCTTTGGCAGAAACTGCCTGTTTTGGCAGCTACACCACCTGCCAGCATACCAAATCCTATTACAAGCAACAACAATAACAATATTAACAACAACATTAAAACCAACAAAGTATTAAGTTCAATAGAACTAACACATTAAACTAACAAAACTAAGTTAACGCTTATTACATGCCCATTCGAAAATTGGTTCTATTGTCTAGTTCAAAGTATATAAAATTAACTAAGAAAAACTAAGTATATAAAACTAAGTGTTCTCTCAGCATCCTCGTCCGAAAGTTGGATTGCCTCGCCCGACTCATTAGGTGGTTGACTGCGTATGAATTCCTCCACGTCAGATGTGAAGCGACCCTATAAGAAAAATTACATTGAATTAGTATTTCAAATTTTATATAAAAGTAAATCAAAATACTTAATGAAAAGTAAAAAACTTACATGGACAGTCGAGGCTCGGCCCTCGACCCACCTTTCTGGATCAGTCTCTTTCTTCTTCTTTACAATATGAGTCTCATTGAATAGCTCATTTTGCTTCATTGGCATCATAAAGTTGTTTGGTGGCTTTGGTAATTATCCTCGTAGTAATATTACTCGGGATGAACTTGGATACAGAGAATAACTTGGATACAGTACCTGGAAGGGTGTGTCTTTGATAAATTGTTGTTCTCATTAGCGACAATGATGATGAGAAGGCAATGGCATGTGTTTCAAACAGTGATGGTGTAGGTAAGAATTTAACATTTCCTAAGCAGATAAAAGAAGAGGTTATAGAGGAATTCTCTACTTCATTTTCCAAGAGGAAAAGAAGTTTAATTGAGAGTGACAAGGTTGATGGTAATGGAAAGTTGTCTGTTTCTCATGGCAGTTCCCATAAAACGGGGATCATAAGACTCTGTGATGACAAAGACGAAAGGAAGTTTTATTCTCAACTTTCTTCCAAGACTGATTCATACAAGCTTAATGTGATTGGTGATATTTCTTCGGATTCAGACAATGATTTGAGTGACAAAAGTATGGAAATGCTAATCAAAAGAATTAAAGGTAAAACATTTTTCTTGGAAGAGAAGGATGTTGAATTATGCATGAACGTGATATGTGCACTTTATAGGCAGCAAATTTCTCCAAACTTCTCTTCCTTAGAGAAGCGTTGGTACATCCTATAAGGTACCAACGCTTTTCTTGGAAGAGAAGGATGTTGAACTCTGCATGAATGTGATATGTGCACTTTATAGGCAGCAGATTTCTCCAAGGAAGAGAAGTTTGGAGAAATCTGTTGCATATAACGTGCACATATCACGTTCATCCAGATTTCAACATCCTATAAGGTACCAAAATTTTTCTTGGAAGATAAGGATGTTGAACTCTGCATGAACGCGATATGTGCACTTTATAGGCAACATATTTCTCCAAGGAAGAGAAGTTTGGAGAAATCTGTTGCATATAACGTGCACATATCACGTTCATCTAGATTTCAACATCCGAAGAAATATCACCAATCCCATTAAGCTTGTACGAATCAGACTTGGAAGAAAGTTGAGAATAAAACTTCCTTTCGTCTTTGTCATCACAGAGTCTTATGATCCCCGTTTTATAGGAACTGCCATGAGCAACGGACAGCTTTCCATTACCATCAACCTTGTGACTCTCAATTAAACTTCTTTTCCTCTTGGAAAATGAAGTAGAGAATTTCTATATAACCTCTTCTATTATCTGCTTAGGAAATGTTAAATTTCTACCTACACCATCATTGTTTGAAACACATTCCATTGTCTTCTCATCATCATTGTCGCTAATGAGAACAACAATTGAAGACCCACTCTCCCAGGTAATGAGTCCAAGTTATTCTTGGTGGAAGTTCCATTGCATGTCTAATAAAGTCATCAACCCCTTCTACAAAATCCTCTCGCAATCTCCGTCGATTAGGATAATTCATATTGTTCAATTCATACACAAAAAGTTCAATTCATATCCCAAAGGTTCAATTCATATCCACAAAAGTTCAATTCATACCCTAAATGTTCAATTCATATCCACAAAAGTGTAATTCATATCCTAAAGGTTCAATTCCTATCCACAAAAGCGCAATTTATATCCTAAAGGTTCAATTCATATTCTAAAGGTTCAATTCATACCCTAAAGGCTCAATTCATATCCACAAAAGCTTAATTCATATCCTAAAGATTCAATTCATATCCACAAAAGTGCAAATCATATCCAAAAGGTTCAATTCATATCTTAAAGGCTCAATTCATATCCACAAAAGTTCAATTCATATCCTAAATGTTCAATTCATATCCACAAAAGTGCAATTTATATCCTAAAGGTTCAATTCATATCCTAAAGGTTCAATTCATATCCTAAAGGCTCAATTCATATCCACAAAAGCTTAATTCATATCCTAAAGGTTCAATTCATATCCACAAAAGTGCAAATCATATCCAAAAGGTTCAATTCATATCCTAAAGGCTCAGTTCATATCCTAAAGGTTCAATTCATATCCACAAAAGTGCAATTTATATCCTAAAGGTTCAATTCATATCCTAAAGGTTCAATTCATATACACAAAAGTCCAATTCATATCCAAAAATTTCAATCCATATCCTAAACCCTAAATTCTAACCAAACTATCAAGACAATACAAAGTATAATTCAAATCTAACTAAACTAAATTCAACACTAATTAAACTAATTAGTTATTAAATTAATTAACAAAACTAATTAAAACAAGACCTAAATCCTAATCGTCAATAAAATACAAAGTTCAAAGAATTGAAACACTAATTGAAATAATAAACTACAATACATCAAATATTGTAACACACACACACACTAGAAATAACAAAGATTCAAAGTTATAATTCTAACCTTGGTTCTTTTTAGGTGGATAAGGAGAGAGAGAGGGGCGACGGTGGTGGTGGCCGGCAGCAGTGGGGCGGCGGCAGCCCTCCGGTGGCAGCAGTGGTCCGGCGGCAGCAAATGTCCAGCGAGGGAGTGGTCAGGCGAGAAGGGGAGGGAAAGAGAGGGTTGGGGAAGATTTGGGGAGATAATATGAAAAATGAAGGGGAAAATCCGTTTTTGACTCTGTTTTTTGGAATAGCGATCAAAGTTGGTCGCTATTTTTGGTCTTTAATTAATTTTGACCGTTAAATTAGTTTTTTTTCTTTTTTTGATTTTTAAATATTCTAAGCTATAAAAAAATTATTATTAGCTACAAATATTTATTTTATTTAACTAAAATTATTATAAATAATTATTAACTAAGCAATTAATTTTAACACATTATTATAGGAGAGTAAAGTAAATTTTTAAGTTATATTTAAATATATGAGTAATTTCATACACACGCATAAACTATATTGTAATCGATGGTCAATCTTATACATTACTACGTACGAATAATTAATGAATTGATAAATCAATAATGAATACAATATCATATACTATAACATGCTACATATATAGTTAAAGCAACACGAAGTGTGTTTATATATATATACACACACACTAACATATAGTATAACAAGTTATATATACGTTATAGTATTATAGTGAAGTGTCTATGTGTGTGTCTATATATTATAGTATATAACCTAGTGATGAATGAATGTTATATACATACACACACTAACATATACTATAATAAGTTATATATACGTTATAGTATTACAGTGAAGTGTCTGTGTGTGTGTGTGTGTCTATATATATATATATGTGTGTGTGTGTATAATACACTTTGTTGTACAATTGATTCATCAACTTATATAACCTAGTGATGAATGAATGTTATATACATACACACACTAACATATACTATAATAAGTTATATATACGTTATAGTATTAAAGTGAAGTGTGTGTGTGTGTGTATGTATATATATATGTGTGTGTGTGTATAATACGCTTCGTTGTACAATTGATTCATCAACTTATATAACCTAGTGA
>MDKH01163503.1:0-41156 GCA_005239495.1 Nicotiana undulata
CTGCTGCGTTCGTGAGGTTTCTCTGTTTTTTTGTTTGCCGTGACTGAACAGAACATAAGTTCTATATTGATTTTAAGGCTTTAAGCCTATTCGTTTTTTTTTAAGGAAAAGTTTCTTTTCTTTTCCCAATGCTTTAGGCCTTTTTTTTTTTTTTTTAAGTTTTATTATTATTATTATTATGATTATTATTTTTCTTGTTTTGTTTTCACTTAACTAATAATTAAAGATACTCACTTTTAATAATTAATAATATTAAAATTATTAATATTTTCTAATTCTGTGTCCAATTATTTAAGTGTGTGTGAGTGTGTGTGTGTGTGTGTGTGTGTATTCACTATGGGCAAGAAAAATAATAATAATAATTTAATTCCATAATTAGCGTGTCTCAAAACTTTTATTAATTTGAGGAGTGTTACATAACAAGTCATCAATGTAAACCTCCATTGATTTTCCTATTTGCTCTTTGAACATTCGGTTTATTAGGCTTTGGTAGGTGGCATCGACATTTTTTTAGTTCGAACGTCATTACGTTATAACAATAGGTGCCAGATTTAGTGATGAAGGAAGTTTTTTCTTGATCGCCCAGACCCATCCGGATTTGGTTGTACTCGGAATAGGTTTAGAGAAAATTGAGGATCTTGTGGCCGACGTCACATCGATCATGCGATCGATGTTAGGAAAAGGAAAATAGTCCTTAAGGCATGCCTTGTTCAAGTCGTTGTAATCTACACACATTATTAATTTATTTCCCTTTTTAGGATCTACCACAACGTTAGCTAACAAGTCCGGTTACTTAACTTCCCGAATGGAACCTATTTAAGGAGTTTGGATACCTCGTTTTTGATGAATGCATGCTCGACTTCGGACTAAGGCCTCATCCTTTTCTTAACCGGGTGTAACTTTAGATCCAAGCTCAACTTTTGAGTAGTTATTTCTGGTTGGATCCATGTCATATCAAGGTGGGACCAAGCAAAACAATCCATGTTAGCTATACAGAATTCAATGAGTTTTTTCCTGACCTCGGGAGTTAGCCCAGTGCCCAGGTATACCTTCCGACCGGGCAAATGTTCGATCAATATGACTTGTTCCAGATCCTCAACCATTGACTTTGGTATTAGAATCGTCAGGGGCGACGAACGACCTAAAGCTCCGTAATCATCATCTGCGCCTGCTTGTTGCTTCTCCGGTTCGGTCAAGACCAGCGTCGGTGATTGCTATTTAGTTTCTTCCTTCCTAACCGATTTATATTTCTTTGATGTCGAGAGGGAGAATGTCTGGATCACCTCATGACTACGAAAAATTCTTTTGTGGCCGGTTGTTCTGCGTACACTGTTCTGATCCCTCCGGTGTATGGAACTTCAATGTCTAGTGCAGTGTCGAGGGCATTGCCCTCATGTTGTAAATTCATGGCCTCCTGAATAGAGCGTTGTACCTCATATCCCCATCGATGTTGTAGAACTTTGTTTCCTGAATGGTTCCAGCGGTGTTGACCGGTTGGGTTATCTCCCATTTAGTAGTTTCACATGCCATGTTGAATCCGTTTTAGACCTGGACTGGGGACACTACTTGGTCTTGTACACCTAGCTGCTCTACGACCCTCGATCTGATGATATTGGTCGAGCTACCTGGATCAATCAACACACACTTAACTCAAGATTTATTTATGAATACAGAAATTACCAGGGCATCGTTATGCGTGTCACGCCTCGAACCATGGTCTGGGCGTAACACGCCACTCGGTGCCTAACCACATATGACCGAGCGAACCAACTGGGTGGCTGGATCAACATGTGGTATAACTGTAAGCTGAATATAAACATTCAACATGTTGATCTACTAAAGAGTCTGACTGACATATCATAAATGCGAGAAGTATTGAAAAGTCTGCAAATATAAACGAGTAGTCGTCAAGGCTAACACATAAAACCCGGCTAATATATGATTGACTAGGCTATAGTCTACGAAGTTTCTAAAGAATACTGAAATGCTAACTATTTATCGAGACAAGGTCCCCTAGTATACCATATTAACTGAAATATTATAATGACTAAAAAAGGGAGGGATAATGCCCCGAAAGACTGGGCTCATCAATAGCTGATACGGATGTCCTAGCAAGCAGAATCGTCAACCTGTAAATCGTTACCTGCATTGCGAGATGCAGGATCCGAGCAAAAATGGACGCCAGTACATTTAAATTGCACAGGTATATAAAACAACTGAAGGAAAGAACTATAAATACTAAAACTGAAACTGAACTAAACATAGGAAGTAAGGTTAAAAATACTCCCTCTTCCGAATGATGAACCAATTGTTTATCTGTATAAATAGACTGTGGCCTCAGGTCCAATATATATATATATATATATATGCACAAACTTCAGCCTCGGGCCCAAGTATACGTATATGAAACTGCGGCCTCAGGACCAAAAATGCATAAAGCATAAACTGCAGCCTCAGGCCCAAATACAAGTGTTCAACATTCAGGAATTTAGAATCAGGAACTGAAAATCATACTGTAATACACGATACTGAAATACTGAATTATACTAAGTTACATGATATTGGAATACTAAATAGGACTAGACTGAGATGTGTATTCATAATAAGTTGACTTGTCATAACTGCAACTCATAGAATATTGAATGATTATGAAACTATGCCATCTACAGAATAGAAGTACTACGACTATTCATGTGACTATGGTATAATTACTTTCTGAGTTAACTAGTAATAGTCATAATGAATGGGGCGTAGGGAGAATCATAGACATTCCCAAACGTGAAGAGTTAGCCTCACATACCTTAAATTCCTGCTCTCGAGCGTAATACAATGTTTGTCAAGCTTTTCAACTTTAAGCTATAGCAATACAAGTCAAAGGTTATAATCAACATCATTCTTCATCATCCATAAGGAATACAACACCTTTAACCAATAATCAACAACCCAAACCTATAACCGTTCATGTTTTTTTTAAATCAAACTCATCAACTCATATCTCATGAACTAGAGTCTATAATCATTAATCCAATGCTAGAATCAATTAGAGGGAGAAGACATTACCTTTTTAAAGTCCAATCCCCTTGAATTCGAGTTCTAAGGTTCCTTCTCTAAACAAAGATGTCTCAATCGAATATCTAATTATATGGAGTTTTTACCCATGTTAATAAGATGTTGGAAATTTGAACTTAACTTAGACTCACCATTAGAACTTACCTTTGATGGTGGAGGGACCTTTAAGGAGTTAGGTTCTTGAGAGCTCCCCTTTCTAGAGCAAGTTTTTGTGTTTTGGGGGTGTGGGGGATGGAGTAGGGCTTTAAAATGACCCCCAGGTGCGCCCCCCGTGCATATGACCGCGCAAAATGGCAGTAGAACTGCCTCAAGTGCGCGGCCGTGCACGTGACCCTCCGGACGCGCATATTGCGCACTGCTCTGTAAAACGCACATAACGTTTTACACAAAAATCCGTTCGGGATCCACAATATATATTTGGAAATGTATTTCAAAAGCCTACAACTTTAGGGTTTTGAGTTTTCCCATATTCTTTACAAATTTTCACTAAATCCTGATGAAAGACAGATCTTTTGTAAACTTAGTAGATTTTATCGAAACTTATACACCTCACTCTTCGTCTTGATTCTAAAATAACTATTTCCATCCATACTCATGCCGATAGAACTTCACATGTCCAAAATGTGACATTACTAATCATTTAACACATTCATACCTAATCCGAATTTACGGGTTGGAATCATTCGTCCTCGAATGATGGTCATGGATGTAACGACTATCTATGGACATTAAACGGGTGTGATGGTGACATGCAAATATTGTATTGTCATGAACACATGTATACCAGACTGAACGAATATGTGATTGCTGAATATTGAGCTGAGTAAATACTGAAAGACATGGAGATTATAATATAAGGTCTAAATGGAAAGGTTAATTACCTTCCACATTTTCCGTTTGCTCTTCAAAGAGATGGGGATATATGGACTTCATGTCTTTTTTGTCTTCCCACGTAGCCTCTTCAATCTTTTGATTCATCCAAAGCACTTTAACTAAAGCAATTTCCTTAATTCTGAGCTTTCGGATTTGACGATCAAGGATAGACACTGGAATTTCTTCGTAAGTCAGGCTATCTTTAACCCCTATAATCTCCGTAGGAACCACAAGTGACGGGTCTCCTATGAATTTCTTCAACATAGACACATGAAACACTGGGTGTATAGCAGCTAATTCTTGTGGAAATTATAACTCATAAGCCACCTGCCCGATCCTTCCCAGGATTCTATATGGCCTAATATAGAGGGGACTAAGCTTCCTCTTCTTCCCAAATCTCATAATGCCTTTCATAGGCGAAACTTTACGAAACACTCAATCATCAACTTGGAACTCTAAGTCTCTGCGCTGCACGTCCGCATAGGACTTTTGGCGACTTTGAGCCGTCTTCAAATGCTCTTATATCAAGTTGACCTTTTCTATAGCCCGATAGACCAAATTGGGTCCTAACAACTCTGTTTCGCCAACTTCGAACCAACCTATTGGTGATCTACATCTCCGCCCATACAGAGCTTCGTACGATGCCATCTTGATGTTAGAGTGATAACTGTTATTATAAGCAAACTCAATGAGAGGTAGATGATCATCCAAATTGCCTTTAAAATCGATAACACATGCCATCAACATATCCTCAAAAGTCTGAATGGTGTGTTCCGCCTAGTCATCTATTTGGGGATGAAAAGTGGTGCTGAGGTTCACCCTTGTGCCCAATACTTTCTGAAAGGATTTCCAAAATTTCGCTGTGAACTGAGCACCACGATCTGAGATGATGGACAAAGGAGTCACATGCAATCAGATGATTTCCTGGATATACAACTTGACATAATCCTCTGCTGAATCTGTAGTCTTCACTGGCAAGAAGTGAGTTGACTTGGAAAGTCGGTCTACAATCACCCAAATCGAATTATGCTTCCGAAACGAGCGAGGTAGACCTGTTATGAAGTCCATGTTTATCATCTCCCATTTCCAAACGGGAATTTCTATACTCTGAGCTAAACCACCAGGCCTCTGGTGTTCGACTTTTACCTGTTGACAATTTGGACACTTAGCCACAAAATCTGCTATGTTCTTTTTCATATCGTTCCACCAATAAATCTTCTTAAGATCATGATACATCTTTATGGAACCTGGGTGAATAGAATAACTGGAATTGTGGGCTTCTGACATAATCCGCTCTCTAAGCCCATCTACATCTGGAACGCATAGTCTGCCTATGTACCTCAAAGTACCATCATCTCCCCCTTGTTCAAAAGCCGTAGTCTTGTGTTTGTGAATTCCCTCCTTTAGCTGCAATAAGTAGGGATCACTGAATTTCTTTTCCTTCACTTCGGCTACTAATGAGGATTCAACCCTATTTTGAATAACAACGCCACTATCTTCGGAGTCCAAAAGTCAAACTCCTAGACTTGCTAAGTGGTGGACTTCCGTCATCATAGTTCGTTTGTCTTCCTCAACATGCGCTAAGCTTCCCATAGAATGCTGACTGAGAGCATCAGCTACAACATTTGCTTTACCCGGATGATAGAGGATATCAACATCATAATCTTTAAGTAATTAGAGCCACATTCTCTGACGTAGATTCAATTCTCTTTGCTTGAAGATGTACTGGAGACTCTTGTGATTTGTAAAAATCTCAACATGCACCCCATATAAATAATGGCGCCAGATCTTAAGCGCAAACCACAACTGCTAACTCAAGATCATGAGTCGGATAATTCTTCTCGTGAGCCTTGAGTTGTCTCCATGCGTAGGCTATGACTTTACCATGCTGCATTAATACACACCTAATACCAACCCCTGAAGCATCACAATAAACAACGAACCCTTTGGTTCCTTCCGGTTATGTCAAGACTGGAGCTAAAGTCAACCTCTGTTTTAACTCCTCAAAACTTTTCTCGCAAGCATCCGACCATTGAAACTTGACTTTCTTCTGAGTCAATCTAGTCAAAAGGGACGAGATAGAAGGAAATCCCTCTACGAAATGCCTATAATAGCCTGCTAGACCCAACAAACTTCTTATATTGGATACTGAGGTGGGTCTAGGCCAATTCTTCACTGCCTCTATTTTCTGAAAGTCCACCTTCACGCCTTCCCCTAACATGACATGGCCCAAAAACACTACTGATTTCAACCAAAATTCACACTTAAAATTTTTTGCATATATCTTGTGCTCCTGCAGTTTTTGCAACACAATTCTGAGATGTTCTGCATGGTCAATCTCGCACCAGGAATAAATCAAGATGTCATCAATAAACACAATAACGAACAGTTCAAGATAAGGCTTGAAGACCTTATCCATAAGGTCCATGAAAGCTGTTGGTGCATTCGCTAAACCAAATGACATTACCAATAATTCGAAATGGCCATATCGACTCCTGAAAGTTGTTTTGGGAATATCAACTTCCTTAACCTTCAACTGATGGTATCTCGATCTGAGGTCAATCTTGGAATAACATTGGGCACCCTGAAGTTGATCAAATAAATCATCTATTGTGGGAAGAGGGGTGACTTTATTCAACTGACGATAGTCAATGCACATGCACAACTGTGATGACCCAAGGGGTCATTTTATAAAATTAGACTCCGTTCCATGTTTAATATCCATAAAAAGACTAATATTAAATACCTCGATTTGCATGCACAGTCCGGGCGTGAAACCGGAAAGCTTTTATGTGAAAATATGAGAAATAGTGATTTTTAGAATTTAAATTTGATAAAAGTGGATTTTGGTCAACATTTTTAGTAAACGGACCCGGATCCGTGTTCCGACGATCCCGGGAGGTACGCAGTAAAATATGGGACTCGGGCGTGTGCCCGAAAATGAATTCCGAGGTCCCAAGCCTTAGAAATCAATTTTTGAAAGAAATTGTTTTGCTGAAATGTTCATGAATTAAAAAATGAAATAATGCTAAAAATCATTGGTATCGGGTCCGTATTTTGGTTCTGGAGCCCGGTACAGCTTTTTAATGATATTTAAAGGTTAACGGTGAAATTTAGTGAAAAACGAAGTTCGTTTGATGTGATTCGGACATCCAGTTGAGAAATTATGAACTTTAAGAGTTTTTGTTGAAAATGATGAGTTTTGAGGTTTAATTCATAGATTTACATGTTATTTTCATGATTTTATCGCACGAACAAGTCCGTATGATGTTTGTATACTTGCGTGCATGATTTGTTTAGAGCCCCGAGGGCTCAGGTGAGTTTCGGATAGGCCACGAGAGGTTTTGATCATGTTAAAAGCTGCTGGTTTTTCTTTTGCTGGTGCCCAGGCATTTGTTCTATGCGATCGCATAGGGAGTTCCGCGATCGCATAGAGTAGAGGTTGAGGGCCCTATTTTTGTGATACGCGATCGCATAGTTAGGGATGCGAACGCGAAGGGGGGGGGGGGGAGGTTACCCTACGCGACCGCACCAAGAAGGTCGCGATCGCATAGAGTCAGGCGGGGCTGGGTAGTCGTTAGGCAGTGCGAACGCGGCCCTAGGCTCGCGATCGCGTAGGGCTGGGATGCTAAGCCTATGCGAACACAACCCTGTGCCCGCGATCGCGTATAACCCCTGTTCAGTGTTATAAAAACGAATTAAAAACCGGGCAGAACCCTTCTTCTCCAATTATTCGAGGTTCCAGCCCTAAAAATGAGTTTTCGTCAACAATATACATCCCCAATTCATAGGTAATCAATTTCAAACCTTGTTCTTTCAATTTCTTATTATTTTGCATCACTTTTAAAGCAAAAACAAAGGATTTTCATGGTAAAAAAATCTAGGATTTGGGTAGAATTAGGGAGCTTTGTAAAAATTGAATTTTTATATCAAATTAAGCTCGGATTTCAAAACTAGTAGCATATTTGGGTTCGTGGGTGAATGGGTAAACGTAATTTGATCTGAACCCCGAGTTTCGACCAAGCGGGCCAGGGGTCGGGTTTTCACTTTTTTGAGAAAACTTAGGAAAAATTATATTTTTCAATAAAGTTAGTTCCTTTAGCATTAGTTAATGATGTTAAGTTAATTTTGGTTAGATTCGAGCAAGTTAGAGGTGAATTCAAATGGAAAAGCAATAATTGAGCAGTGAGTGGCCTGCGGAATTGAGGTAAGTGTTTGGTCTAACTTTGGCTTGAGGGAATAGGACTCCCCACTTGTTTGCTATGTGAATTGCATGGGCGTGGTATATAGGTTTGGTGACGAGTATCTATGCACCACCCAAATTATTTGTTAAACATGATCCATTTTCCCGTTTCCCACTTAATTGATTATTGTCTTAATTGTTATGTGTTCATTATTGTTTCTATGACTATTTGGCCTTGTCGATTTTTTGATAGACATTGTTGTGACTATTTGGAAAAGTATTGGTTGTTTGAGCTGGTTTCCTTGTGATATAAACATGGTTGAGAGGTTTGGTATTATTTTTATGAGATAAATGTATATATCTTTTATATTCCTGTTGACTTCATGGTTGAGAGGTTATTGATGAAGTTATGAGAAAAATGCAGTTTACTGTTTATAATTGTTGAGACAAAAATATTGTGAAAGGCTTGACCTGATTTGTGAAATTATGAATGAATTGATACGATATGTCTGGTGGGAGCGGGTTGCACGCCGCAACAAGGAGTGATAAGGGTAGACAGGTGGGATCGGGTTGCACGCCGCAACAGGAGTAATAAGGGTGATATTTTAGGGAGGACAGGTGGGAGCGGGTTGCACGCCGCAACAAGGAGCGATAAGGGAGGACATTTATATTTTACTGATTTTTCAAGAAAAAAGAGAATTAAAGTTTTAAGAAGCTAAAATGTCTATTTTACTACTCTTTAAATATTGTAGTATCATTTTTATTTAACGTTTAAAGTTTGGAACTCTAAAGAGATATTTGAAAATTGGTTATAACTGAGTTATTTTATTTTATTTGGTTGCAACACTTATTTATCTATTTATTTAGATTTCTTTCTTGCTTTTATTATTTATTGTTATTATCGATCATATTATTAAAGCCCGACTTAGCCTCGTCACTACTTCGCCGAGGTTAGGCTCGGCACTTACTCAGTACATGGGGTCGGTTGTACTGATACTACACTCTGTGCTCTTTTGCACAGATCCAGGTGCTATCCAGCAGTAGAGGATTCCAGGACGACCACCCGATTCCTTAGGAGACACGAGGTACATCTGTCGATGTTCGCAGATATCGAGAGTCTTCTCATATATCTACATACACTATTTTATTTTATTCAGAACAATTACAGTATTTCTTTCAGCCATTATTTGTAGCATTCTTTAGTAGTTCGTGGATTGTGACACCAGACCCTAGGGTAGTCCTAGAGTTGTTATTATAGTTAGTTCGTGGTTTGTTTCATTTGGTTGGTCAGTTTTATTATTTTATTGTGTGGTTGTTGTTATGCTGAAGTAATTAATTAAGGAAAATTAGTTAATCGACTCCTAACATTGGCTTGCCTAGAAAGTGTGGTGTTAGGCGCCATCACGATCATTAAGGTTGGGAATTTGGGTCGTGACAACAACCCATCCTTCTTCCGGACAAACAAGACCGGTGCGCCCCAAGGTGAGACACTTGGCCTTATAAATCCCTTATCTAGAAGATCCTTCAACTAGACTTTTATCTCTTTCAACTCTGCTGGAGCCATTCTATAAGTCGGGACAGATATCGACTTAGTGCCTAGAAGTAGATCAATTCCAAAGTCAATTTCTCTATCGGGAGGGACTCCAGGAAAATATTCGGGAAACATTTATGGGAACACATTTACAATTCATACCGATTGGAGAGTGGGAATCTGAGCATCTGCATCCTTAACTCGAACTAGGTGATGGATATACACTTTAGAGATCAACTTTCTAGCTTTAAGATAGGAGATAAACCTACCCCTAGGTGATACTGCATCACCCTTTCATTCGAAGATCGGTTTACCGGGAATTTCAAAACTTATTGTTTTTGTTCTACAACCCACTATGGCATAACGGGACTCTAACCAATCCATGCCCATGATTACATCGAAGTATACCATCTCCAATTCTACTTAAGTCTGCTACAATAAGACGATTGTACACTTTGACTGGACATCCCCTATAGATACGTCTTGATATAATTGATTCTCCAACTGGAGTGGACACTTCAAAGGGTTCACACAACTTTCCTGGTTCTATCCCAAATTTCATAGCAATATATGAGGTTACATAATATAGGGTAGATCCTGGATCCATAAGAGCGTAGACATCAAAAGTGAATATTGTTAGCATACCTATGACAATATCTCCACGAGCCTCTATATCCTGACGGCCTGCCAGTGCATACAAGTGGTTCCGACCACCACCCGTATTACTGGACTTTGCTGCACCACGCCCTTGTTGGGCCTGAGAGTTAAGAGTGGCTACTCAATTAGTGGACGGAGCTACATTGCCTCCATTGTTATGCTTTGTTGATGAACAATACATCAAGAAGTGGCCCTGCTAACCGCACCCAAAGCAACCATTTTGCCTGAACAACACAACCCCTAGGTGCCTCTTACCACACGTGTTGCAAATAGGGTAACTAGGAACTCTGTAGCCCACACTAGCCTGTGACTGTGAGTCTGCTGCTCTGAAATGCTGGTTTTTCTTGTTAAACTTGGACCTCTGAACTGGTGCACTAGATGAAGATAGAGCAGGTCCTGATTTTGATTTCCTGAAGAACTGGAAATTGCCTCCTGCTTGAGATCCCCCATGGCTGAAATTTCTTGCAGACTTAGCTCTCTTGCTGAATTCACTGTCCTTCTCTCTCTGTAGCCGCTCTTCTTCCTTCAACCTGTCTTTGTTCCCTTGAACAACAACCATCTTAGTAATGGTCATGTTATTGTTCTGATCAGCTATATTAGCATCAGCAAACAAGTTATCTGAAAGTCTCAAAACAAACTGCCTAACTCTCGCCCTCATATCATGTACCATTTCCGGAGCATACTTAGCCAAAGAGACGAACTTGAGGTAGTACTCATTCACAACTCATATCATTCCGTCTGAGTCTCTCAAAGTCCAAAGCCTTAGTGATGGGTTAGTATTCTGTTTTGATGATATAACAAACTTTCATGTAAAGAACAAGATACAGGACCTGATGCATAACCAGCACAACCAGTCAGCATGAACTTAAGAATCTGTGCAGTGCACACTTGAACTCACAAGAAACAGTTTAGGGACCCGATTCCTTAACATTTCACTGACGAAAGTAAAGGTCAACTTCTACAGCTGGAAAGATGTGACAGAAAAGTGACGGCTACAACTGCACACGCTACAGTGCAGTAACAGTGCATCAGTCACTTCCCATTGGTTAAGAAATGTACCAACTAAGCATGGGCATCCTTCTTGGGATGTCCTAAGGATATAATAGCTTGATTGGGAACAAACAAGATATTCACTTGAGCATTTACTAAAAACATTCTCTCAAGCATTGAAGTGTTGCTCTTGCATTGAAGACTCAAGTGTGTCAAGAACAAGAAGACAACTCCACTAAGACGGACCTGTTCCACAACGTGTTGTTAGGTGTACTTAGTTGAGTTGTAATCTTGTATTTTGCTTTTCATTGTATCCTACTTGCTTTCTTAGAATCACGGTTTTAGGAATCTCAAAACCATAAACCTTTTGTGTTTGTGTTGTGACTAGTGTAGTCATAAGTCTAAAGTCTTTGTAACTAGTGAGTGACAAAGTGGCTTGTAGCAAGTTAGTGTGTTGAAGTCTTTGTAAGAGTGTCATTACAAAGTGGCTTGTAATAGTTAAGATTACAAGTTAGTGGAGTTGAAATCCTACCAGAGTATGTCGTGGTTTTTGTCCCCTTGTGTTGGGATTTTTCCACGTAAAAATCCCTTGCCTCTTTTACTTACTGTCTCTGTTGATATCTCTGAGGGAACTGGTAAAGGACCATGTCTCTTTACAGTTTGCAGCCTCCTAGAAACTATCAATTGGTATCATAGTAGGTTCTTTCTAAAAGGTTAACACCTAGAAAGGATCTCTAATGGTTGCTCCACCCAACTTCGAAGAAGGATAATCAACATATCGACCTCCTAGATTCAATGGCCAGTATTATGGGTGGTGGAAAACTCGTATGCACGACTTTATAATGGCTGAAGATTCTGAACTGTGGGATGTCATTTGTGACGGTCCACATGTTCCTATGAAGAAGGTAGGAGAAGTTGGGCTATTGGTGCCTAAGACAAGGAAAGAATACAGTGACGTTGATAGGAAGGCTGTGGAGAAGAACTTCTGTGCCAAGAAAATGTTGGTGTGCGGAATAGGACTTGATGAGTACAACAGAATCTCAGCCTGCCAATCACCAAAAGAGATATGGGAAGCCTTTCTGACCGCTCACGAAGGAACAACTCAGGTTAAGCAGTCCAAAATTGATATGCTCATAACTGAGTACGAGCTGTTCCGAATGAAGGATGATGAGTCTATACAAGACATGCATACTAGATTCACATCCATCATCAATGAGCTTCATTCTCTAGGTGAAATAATTCCCAAGAACAAGCTGGTGCGAAAGATTCTGAGTGTCCTACCTGGTTCTTGGGAAAGTAAAGTGAATTCTATTACTGAAGCAAAAGACCTACAAACTCTGACAATGGATGAGTTGATTGGGAATTTGAAGACATATGAGTTGAAGAAGAAGAAAGACAGTGAGAGAAGAGAACCAAAAAGGGAAAAGAACCTGGTTCTAAAAGCTGAAGAAAATAACTCAAGTGAGGAAGACGGTGACATGGCTTATCTCACCAAGAGATTTCGAAAAATAGTCCGAAGGAATGACGGTATACCATGAAGAGGTAGCTCAAGAAAATCAAGAAACTATGATCTTTGCCACAAGTGTGGAAAACCTGGGCATTTCATCAAGGATTGTCCACTACTGAAGCAGGAGCCTTACAAGCACAATGTTGACAAGACTGCCAAGAGGAACCAGGTCCCCGACAAACGATTCAGCCGGAAGAGTGCTGCTTATAATGTTGTGAAGCAAGCCCTTGCTGCCTGGGGAGATTCATCTACTGAATCAGAGGAGGAACCAGAAGCAGATAACAGTTTTATCATGGACGTAGAGAACGAGGCCAAGGTGTATGATTCACTGTTCGCGCTAATGGCTCAGTCCGATGATCATGAAGAAGATGAAAATGTTGAGATAAACTTCAGGGATGTTCAGAGAAATCTGAAATCCTACTCCTCAAAAAAGTTAATATCTTTGGCAAATGTTCTTATTGATGCTTACTACAGTCTAATTGATGACAAAGATTCTTTAATCATAGATCTAGGAGAAACTGAACAGTCTATAGATGATTTAGTTTTGTGTGTGGTAGATTTGAAAGAAACCATAAGTGAGCTTGAGAAAGAAAAAGAATCTTTAACCTGTAGACTCAACAGTGTAGAAAATGAGAGAGATGATTTGATGGTGGTAGTCGTGGACCTAAAAGATACCATAAGTAATTTTGAGAAGGATAAGAAAATACTAGCTGAAAAGACAAATAGTGCAGAAGAATGAGAGAGATGATATAACTGTAGTGGTAGTAGACCTAAAGGAGACAGTGAAGAACCTGAATACTCTAGCTGAGAAAATCAATGCTATTGAACAAGAAAGAGATGATCTTTTGGTGGTAATCACAGACCTAGAAGAAACAATTGAGGGACTTAAATTAGAACCTGGTTCCTCAAGCTTAGGGAAAGGAAAAGAGATAGCTATTGAGAAACATATTGAGCTTGAAAAAGAACTAAATGATGTTAAAACAAGCATGTGCTGTGAGCTTGAGAAAAACAGGCAACTTCAAGTTGAAATGGCTAAATTAAAATCTGATCTTGAAAAATCACTGAATTGGACCTGGTCCACAGATGGACCTGGTCCACAGATGTTGTTACTGCCATGTACTTAAACAACAGTGGAAACAGGAAGGGTATTGGGTTCCAAAAGTAGAAAATTCCTTACAACCCTCACAACAAGTATGTCACTGTCCCAGATAATTGACTTTGTACCCACTATGGGAACAACGGGCACTTCAAAGAAAGCTGCCCAGCCAGGGATCAGTCAGTTCAGAAAAACAAAATGTTTGCTGACAAAAGGAATGTTAATAAGGGACCAGGTCCCTCAAAGAAAAACATATTGTTGCCTTCTTGGACCAGAAGAGCTCTTATTCATCCTTTTCCTAACTACAAGGGACCCAAACTTGTTTGGGTTCCTAAATCTAACCCTTAACTTCTATGTGCAGGGACCAGTGAGAGGAACATGACTGCAATGGATCATGGACAGTGGATGTTCAAAGCACATGACTGGGAACACCATGGACTTTCTCTTAGTGAAAGCCCTGCAAGGAGGAGATGTATCCTTTGGCAATGAAAAAAGGGGTACATTCTTGGCGTTGGAAGGGTTGGAAGATATCTTGAGCACTCAATTGAGAATATGTACTATGTTGATGGTCTGAAATATAGTCTGTTGAGTGTTTCTCAAATTTGTGATAAAGGAAACAAAGTGGAATTCTTGTCCAAAGTGTGCACAGTTACTAGTCTAGTAACTGGTAAAGTGGTGTTGATTGCCAAGAGGCAAAAGAACATTTATGTTGCTGATTTTGAATCACTGGAAACTGCTGAGGTGAACTGCTTAAAGGCAGTTGATGATGATGCAGAACTATGGCATAGAAGACTGGGTCATGCAAGCTTTTCCCTATTGAATAAACTTATACAGAAGGACCTGGTTCGTCGTCTGCCCAAATCAAAGTCCAAGCAACAAAGAGTATGTGATGCATGTGCTAGAGGAAAACATGTGAAATCATCCTTCAAGCCAAAGAAGGATGTTAGCACATCAAATCCTCTTGAACTTCTTCACATGGATCTATGTGGTCCAATGAGGATTCCAAGTAGAGGTGGAAAGAAGTACATTTTCGTGATTGTGGATGACTATTCAAGATTTACTTGGACACTGTTTCTTAGAGCAAAATATGAGACATTTGAAGTATTTGTAGCATTTGTCAAGAAAATCCAAGTGAAGATGGAGTTAAAGGTATCTTGCATTAGATCCGATCATGGGACAAAATTTGATAATGTGAAGTTTGATGAGTTTTGCAATGAAAATGGAATCACTCACAGCTTCTCAGCTCCAAGGACTCCTTAGCAAATGGTATGGTTGAAAGGAACAATAGAGTGAAGAAATGGCACGAACAATGCTTATTGACAGTGGGATTGCAAAATATTTCTGGGCTGAGGCAATCAACACTGCATGCTACTTGGTGAACAGGTGCATGATCAGGTCCCTTATAAGCAAAACCCCCTATGAATATCTCAATAGAAGAAATCCAAAGATAACTCATCTGAGAGCCTTTGGGTGAAAATGCTATGTACTGAACAAGGGGAAGAATCAACTTGGAAAATTTGATGCAAAAAGTGATGAAGGAATCTTCTTGGGGTACTCTTCTCAAAGAAAATCATACAAGGTGTATAACAAGAGAACCCAATGCTTAGAAGAGAGTGTTCATGTGTTATTTTATGAGACACCTTCCTCAAACAAGGAAGAAAATGGTGAGGATTAAGACCATGAGCCACTCTTGGTTCCTGGAGATATATCTTATGTTTCAAATGGTAAAGCTGACATGATGAGTCAAATGAGGGAAATAAGTGAAGGCAGTGCAACCACCTCCTCAAATTCACATGAGGAACCTGGTACTCCAATTACTACTACTGAAGCTGAAGAAAGAGTTGGAGAAGTTGTACAAGGCACCCCATAAGTTGCGGAACAAGGAATGCAGGGAAATCCCTCTGATGTACTAACCAAACCCCCTTTACAACATAATCACCCCTCTTGATTCTGGAGTTCAAACCATATCCAAAACTAGAAACTCCCTAGCCTTCTCAGCCTTCCTATCCCAAATAGAACCAAAAAATATCAAAGAAGCACTGAAGGATGTCGACTGGATTGTTTCTATGTAAGAGGAGCTACACTAGTTTGAGAGAAACAAGGTTTGGCACTTGGTACCTCAACCCTCAAGTAGAACCATCATAGGGACCAGGTGGGTGTTCAGGAATAAGCTAGATGGACATGGAAACACTACAAGGAACAAAACGAGGCTTGTTGTTCAAGGATACAATCAGGAGGAAGGGATAGATTATGATGAGACATTTTCTCCTGTTGCTCGCATGGAAACCATCCAGATTCGTATTGCATTTTCATCTCATATGGAATTTACTTTATTCCAAATGGATGTGAAAAGTGCATTTTTGAATGGTTTTCTCAAGGAGGAAGTGTATGTAAAGCAACCACCTGGCTTTGAAAGTCATGCACATCCTGAGTCAGTTTTCAAATTGGACAAGGCTCTCTACGGATTGAAACAAGCTCCTAGAGCGTGGTATGAGATATTGTCGACGCTTCTTCTAGACAATGGGTTCACTCGAGGAAAGATTGACAACACACTGTTTCTAAAGAAACGGGGAAGGAACCTGCTCATTGTCCAGGTATATGTGGATGACATCATATTTGGGGCTACAACAGACTCACTGTGTAAGGAATTTGCCAAGCTCATGGGCAGTGAGTTTGAGATGAGCATGATGGGGGAACTGAACTTCTTTCTGGGACTTCAAGTAAAACAGTCCTCAAAGGGAACTTGCATTAGCCAGCAGAAGTACATCAAGGAGCTGCTGAAAAGGTTTGACATGGAGGAAAAAAAAGTGATTGACACCCCTATTGCAGTTGTAACCAAGCTTGACATGGATGACTCTGGATCTCCTGTAAACCAAATAATGTACAGGGGAATCATTGGCTCTCTACTCTACCTCACTGAAAGTAGGCCGGATATTGTCTTTAGCGTGAGACTATGTGCAAGATTTCAATCAAATCCTAAGGAGTCTCATCTAAAAGCTGCCAAACGAATCCTACGATATCTCAAGGGCACACAAGACCTGGTTCTGTACTATCCCTCAGGTGACAATTTTAATCTTGTTGTTTATGCTGATGCTGATTATGCAGGTTATCTAGTGGACAGGAAAAGCACTTCAGGGATGGCTCATTTCCTTGGATCCTGCCTGATCTCATTGGGTACAAGGAAGCGAAACTCAGTGGCACTGTCCACAGCTGAAGAAGAATATGTTGCAGTTGCATCTTGCTGTGCTCAGCTGCAGTGGATCAAACAACAATTAGAGGATTTTGGAGTGTACATTGACAGCGTACCACTTCTATGTGACAACACCAGTGCCCTCAACATGGCAAAGAACCTAGTTCAACACAAAAGAACCAAGAATATTGATGTGAGACATCATTTCCTCAGAGACAATGTTGAAAAAGGGCACATCTGCATGAAGTTTTGCTGCACTGAAGATCAGATTGCAGTCATCTTTACCAAGGCACTGAGCGGGGAACATTTTGAGAAAAATAGAATGGCACTGGGTCTGATGAGACCTAATTAGGGACCTGGTTCCCTCGATTTGGCTATGAGAGTCACCTTTAGGTATAGACAACTAAAGTGTTTTCTGACTAAGCCTAACTCACATTAATATCGTTGCAGGTAGACACGCATGATGATTATAGAAATTAAAGGTGCGGCATTGTAGAACAAAGGAAAGCTGATTTTTTTTTCAAGAAACAGGTACAAGACCTGGTTCCTGTACCACAGGTTAGTAGTTATGTGCATTCTATGCCTCTCTCAAAAAGTAACAAAAACAATTATTGCAGCCACATCATCCGCCTTTTCAGTAACTGTGTCTATCACGTCCATCTTTTATATCTTTCAACTCCCTCTGCACGTTTTCTCTTCCCCAAACACCTACCGCCATTTGAACCCGTTCCTCTTCCCTCTCATTATCACACCCTCTTATTATAAAGTCCCTTCTCCCCAACTGCTCAACAACACCTTCTCATATTCTCTCTCAGAAAACTAACCCTCCTTTTACACTGCAAGCTTTTCTCGCTCAAAAATGGCAAACGCGAACTCTCCTTCTCTCTCTCCTACCATTGGCTCCAACCCCGTTCTAGCAGAGCTTCAGTCCTCCTCTCTCCCAGAAGTCATCATCCTCGCACCTGATTCCTCTTCACTACCTACCGATGCTTCTTCTTATCCAAAACCTACTTCTTCTCCACCATCTGAAAAACCAAAAGAAACCCTAGCCACTAAGCTCCTCAGGCCTCTGAAGCCTCTAAGGACGATCCTTATCAGTACCTTAACTCCTCTCTCCTTGACTCTTCGGCTCCCATGGATTCTCCGAAAAAAGAAGCGGTTGAGAACATAATGGCCATTGCTTTAGAAAACCTTCCCTCTTGAGGAGCTTCCTCTCTTCTTGAGCCTCAGGGAGAAGAATCTCCATTCCTAGGAGATGAGGGGGCTATGGTCCTTTTTGAGTCACCTATCCATGAGTCCGTCGAAGAAAAATCTTGTGAGGACCCTATTTCTCCTCCTACAGAGACTTACAAGGAACCCGTTTTCTATACTCCTCATCTAGAGTCTATTCCTCCCTTCTCCGAGCCTATTATTGACGATGATGAGGATGAGATGGTCTTGAGCGCCCGCTTTAAGATTCGTCAGAGAGTGAGTACTTCTGAATCATCTTCCAAGCGACCATTTACACGGTTGCAAAAGAAGGAGGCACTTGACACTGCTCTTGAAAAGAGTAAGAAGAGCTGTAAAAAGAAGAAGAAGAGACTGATGAAGGAAGGGAAGGTGGTGGTGGATGAAGCCATTCCAGTGGTTGAGGTAGAAGAGGATGCAGAAGAGGAACCAAGTTCCTTGGTACCCAGAAAAGCTCATTCTAAAAGGTCTGTGACCGAAGTTGTGAATGAAGGACAAAAGAAAAGGTGTGTGTCGCCTGTGAAGAGCAGTGGAAATCTCAAGCGAGCTGCAGTTGGTGAAGTCAGTGTTAAGGAGTCTATGGCTATAGAAAGTTCAAAGGGAAAGTGTGTGAAAACGTCCGGGAAAAGAAAAAGGGAGTTGGAAACCGTTGGGGGACCTGGTTCTATAAAAACAATACCAAGCGACAGTGGGGAGTGGCAAGAGAATGTACGAAATCAGAGAGTGTTGTGGGGTCGAATGTTTGACCCAGAAATTTATGAGATGGTTGGAATGAGCCAGCTTATGGCCATGGTTGAGTTTCAGAAGTGGGAGCATCTATTCAATGCGAGTGTGCCCAAAGTATATGAGGATGCCGTGAAGGAATTTTATGCCACCCTATTCATCACTGCTGGGGATGGTATTTGTGTTCTGGTAGGAGGCGTTCATATTATTTTTGATGATGCTGCTCTGGGAACATTTCTTAACGTTCCATCTAAGGGAATGTCTTCATTGAACCCTGATTCTAATGCTTGTGAGGGAAACTTTCGTCGAGCCATTGTTAAGCCGGGTACAATTCAGCAAGGGGAACGGGTCTACTAGAAATTCATGCTCCCTCTTTACCAGCTTCTATTCGAACTGGTAAACAAGGTTCTTCTCCCCCGTGCTGAGAGGCGATCGATTGCCTCCAAGGCTGATTTGACATTGATGGAGGCCCTTGACTCATTCAAACCTATCAACTTGCCTGCTATTATGATTGAACACATGCGGAAGGTTGTGAATGTCAAGGATGGTAATCATGGGCTCCCGTATGGTTTCCTACTTACCCGGGTGTTTGAATTCTACCAAGTGCATGTTAAGAACCTCCGAGTAGGTACCTGCAAGCAGACCTTCTCCAAGACGACCTTAGAGAAATGTGAGTGTTTTTAGAAATCCGGGGGAAGCACTTCAACTATATCCCAATTGATCAATGCGCTTAATGCTGCAAAGGATGTGATCAAGAAGTTGAAGGCTCAGATTGCTATCCTGGAGACTTAGTTGAGTCAAGCTTCTGGGGGACCTGGTGCTATTGTTTTCTCCAATGAAGATGTTTCCCGCCTGACCAAGGAGAACACTGAGCTGAGGCAGCAGGTTGAGAACCTGAGGGAGAACCTGCTAGAGGAATAACGGTCTACTAATGCCCGCATGGATTTGGTTCTCAAGACCCTGGATGCCTCTTCCTCCAAGCCTTCCTCTTCTAGTTCCCCCTAGGATTCTTTCCTATCCAGTTCTTGTCTGTTTGATGATTTCTGTGGCTGTTAGTACTTTTTTTTTTGTGTGTTTGGTAATTGGATCCCACCTAACTGATCCCGCCTTTAAAAAGTCCAAATCAAGTCTTTTATATCCCAAGAAAAGACTCCTTTGTATTAAAATCGCTTTTGCTATGAATGAAATCAGCTTTTCTTATGTTCTACATACTGCCTATTTGTTTTTTTCTGTTTTTAATCATGTTGTGTGCACACAAGGGGCATGAGTTAGCTTTGTTAGACTTATTTATGCTTTCTAACTGATTGTGCCTTTTTATGATGCCAAAAGGGGGAAGATAACTAAGAATAATTGATGGCAGGGATTAAGGGGGAAGCACACAGACATGGGGAACAATATGGAGTCCTGGTCTCTTAACTGGTTAAGTTAGATTATATAACTTCTCACCAATTATAAAAGTTTGTCATCATCAAAAAGGGGGAAATTGATGGGTTAGTATTCTGTTTTGAGGATCTAACAAACTTTCATGTAAAGAACCAGATACAGGACCTGATGCATAACCAGCACAACTAGTCAGCATGAACTCAAGAATCTGTGCAGTGCACACTTGAACTCACAAGAAATAGTTTAGGGACCGATCCCTTAACATTCTCACTGACGGAAGTACAGGTCAACTCTACAGCTGGAAAGCTGTGACAGAAAAGTGACTGCTGCAACTGCACACGCTACAGTGCAGTAATAGTGCAGCAGTCACTTCCCATTGGTTAAGAAGTGTACCAACTAAGCATGGGTATCCTTCTTGGGATGTCCTAAAGATATAATATCTTGATTGGGAACAAACAAGATATTCACTTGAGCATTTAATAAAAACATTCTCTCAAGCATTGAAGTGTTGCTCTTGCATTGAAGACTCAAGTGTGTCAAGAACAAGAAGACAACTCCACTAAGACGGACCTGTTCCACAACGTGTTGTTAGGTTTCCTTAGTTTAGTTGTAATCTTGTATTTTTATTTTCATTGTATCTTGCTTGCTTTCTTAGAAGCATGGTTTTAGGAATCTCAAAACCATAAACCTTTTGTGTTTGTGTTGTGACTAGTGTAGTCATAAGTCTAAAGTCTTTGTAACTAGTGAGTGACAAAGTGACTTGTAATAGGTATTGCAAGTTAGTGTGTTGAAGTCTTTGTAAGAGTGTCATTACAAAGTGGCTCGTAATAGTTAAGATTACAAGTTAGTGGAGTTGAAATCCTACCAGAGTAGGTCGTGGTTTTTGTCCCCTTGTGTTGGGATTTTTCCACGTAAACCTCCCTTGTCTATTTTACTTACTGTCTCTGTTGATATCTCTGAGAGAACTGGTAAAGGACCAGGCCTCTTTACAGTTTGCAGCCTCCTAGAAACTATCACTTAGTTTCCAAGATCTCAATGGGTAGAAAATGCTAAATAAAAGCATCTGCAAACTCCTTCCAAGTTGCAGGAGTCGCATCCTCCCCTCGGGGCTCTTCCCGTGTTTCATACCAAGTGTTGGCAACATCCTTCACCTGGTACGCAGCAAGCTCTACTGCCTCAGTGTTTGTATCATGCATCACTTGAAATATCTTCTGAACATCATCAATGAAGTTTTGTGGATCCTCATCCTTTTTGGACCTTGTGAATACTGGAGGTTTCATGTTGAGGAATTCCCTGGACCTGGAACTACCCATCTCATCAACAACACTTGTCCCCTGCCTTTGAGATTGAGTAGCAACAATTTGGGTGAGCAAATGGATAGCTCCCCTGACATCCATGTCTGAAGCATTGGGCACTGAGTCTGTAGCAACTCCCTGGGCCGAAGTGTCCTCCTCCTGAGCATCATTAGTCATAGCCCCTGGCTAGTAGCTAAGGCCCTCCTGATGTACTTTCCTTTTGCAAACATTTTTCTGAAATACGCAATTAGCACGAGTTAGAAGGATTCCTGAAATCATAGCACTAATTGCATGAACTAGAGTATGAAAGAAATGGAACAATCCTAGATGTCTTGGTGGTCAATTGTTTACATGTGTGGCGCGCACACACACATAAAAGTGACCCCACTGGACACGACTTCATAGACTCCCTAGGAATCTGAACCTAGGCTATGATACCAAGCTTTGTCACGCCCCGAATGGTCTGGGCGTAACACGACATTCGATGCCTAACTACATGTGACCAAGCGAACCAACTGGGTGGTTGGATCAACATGTGGTATAACTATAAGCTGAATATAAACATTCAACATGTTGATTTACTAAAGAGTCTGACTGACATATCATAAATGTGGAAAATACTGAAAAGTATGCAAATATAAACGTGTAGCCGACAAGGCTAACACATAAAAGCCTGCTAATATCTGACTGATTGGGCTATAGTCTACGAAGCCTCTAAAGAATACTCAAAATACTAACTGTTTACCGAGACAAGTTCCCCGGTATACCTTATTAACTGAAATACTATAATGACCTGAAAAGGGAGAATCTCGTGCGAATAGCTGATACGAGATGTTCTAGCAAGAAGAATCGTCAACTTGTAAATTGTTACTTGCATCGCGAGATGCAGCCCCCGGGCAAAAAGGGACATCAGTACATTTGAATTGCACCGGTATGTAAAACAAATAAAGGAATGAACTGTAAATACTGAAACAAAAAATGATAACAGAAAACTGAACTAAACGTAGAAAGTAAGGTTATGAATACTCCATCTTCCGAATGATGACCTAACTATTTATTTGAATAAATTGACTGCGGCCTCAAGCCCAATATATATATATATATATATATATATATATATACAAACTGCGGCCTTGAGCCCAAGTATACGTATACGTAACTGCGGCCTCAGGCCCAAAAGTGCATAAAGCATAAGCTGCGGCCTCATGCCCAAATACAGGTGTTCAACATTCAGGAATTTAAAATCAGGAACTGAAAATCATACTGCAATACATGATACTGAAATAATGAATCATACTGAGTTACATGATATTGGAATATTGAATAGGACTAGACTGAGATGTGTTTTCATAATAAGTTGACTTGCCATAGCTGAAACTCATATAATATTGAATGGTTATGAAACTATTCCATCTAGAGAATAGAAGTCCTACGACTATTCATGAGACTAAGGCATAATTTGTCACGACCCAATTTTCCCTCCGTTGGATACCGTCACAGCACCTAGTCTTATGGACTAGGTAAGCCTATTATTAACAAACATCAAATTATAGTATAAAAATCGTTTTAGTGCCCTTTTGAAATAATTCTCAACACTTTCCACTTTTTCCAAAACCCGGTAAGTACAAGTCATAAGCTTTAAAGAAATTACACTAAAATTCCTAAGAACACCACTGTTCAGAAATAAGTACAACAGTACAAACAGAAACATAAGAGGGTGACTCCGAAACCGCGAAAATCGGAGCGGTTTTACCTTGAGTCTCCACAACAGCAACCACGTTGCTAGCTATCGATCAACCGCTATGCAAAACCTGGAATCTGCACAAAAATGTGCAGAAGTGTAGAATGAGCACACCACAACGGTGCCCAGTAAGTATCAAGACTAACTTCGGTGAAGTACTGACGAGGACTAGTCAGGACACCCATTGGTCTAATAAATCAAACAGACATAAATATGAGAATAATAGAAAATGACGTCAGTCTAATGACTACACAATGTAACACATAACAAGTTCAAGCGGAAGGAAAATACAGTAAAATACAACGAAACATCATAATAATACACAGAAGGAAGGACGGGAACACAACTAGAAAACCAGAAACCACAATACGGTAAGAAAAAGTAACAATTCAGCACTGCAACAGTTTCCACGTCAGGCCTTAGCCAACAACCCCAATTGTTTTTGGAAAAATACTTCGAGTGTAAACCTTCACCCCGTAAGTTTATATTGAAAGCTTTTGAATATAATAATTTCAAATAGAAAATTTCTTTGAAATATACTTTCTCTGAATATATATATACATTTTCAGGAAGAGAAATCTTCAAACATAGTTCCTTCAAAATAAATGCTTTTCAAATATACTTCCCCAATAAATGCCTTTCAAACATCATTTTCTGCAAGACAAATGTTTTTCAAATATACGTTTGAAATAAAAGTCTTTCAGACATAGTTTTCTTCAAGATAAATGCTTTTCAGCTATGCTTTTCAATAAATATCTTTCGATCATAATCTCCTCAAGATAAATCTACAGGAACTCCGTTCGTAGCTCAGAATTTGTCATGCAATATAGAGGGGATCTCCCAGAATACGTCTGTAGTCCCCAAAAGTAAATATGCAGTGCGAGGGGGATCTCCCAGAATACGTATGTAGTCCCCAAAAGTAAATATGCAATGCTGGGGTCCGTAGTCAGGGGATCTCCCAGAATACGTCTGTAGTCCCCAATTTAAATGTGCAAATCACAGAGATAACAACCACAACATGACAGAAAACATCGTATATTGCCACAAAAATCACAAGGCAACAAAAGATGGAAATACTATGTACGACGAGCAAATCAATACACAACTTAAATCACAAGAACGGTAGACTCGTTCACAAGGAATAACCACTGAAAGGAAATGATAAGCATAAAGAACACAACTTAACCAGGGAGAACACGACGTAACAACGAATTCACAGAATTCAAGTCCACAATAGGTTATCATCACAAGTCAAGGGATTTCCAAATACAACTAGTCGACTAAGGTGTAGATCATCTAGATTCCTTTTTTTTAAGGTTGAATGATTATGAAAGATTTTCCACAATCCAAATAAGGCAAACAGCTACCGATAATCCTAATTCCAATTCCTACTAAACAACTATAAGGCGAGATATTTACCAATTCTAGCTAAATAGGCAATTTAAGAAGAAAATATAGCATAATGGTAGGAGAGGTAAATTCTTCAATTAAGTCAATTAAGATCAAACCGACCACCAATGGAATCTAAAAGCAAGTAATTCTAATTTAAGCAGGAAGAGAGGAAACTAGCAATCAGAAACTCAGTCATAACAATTACAAATTTATACACAAGGAATATAAGGACCTAAGAACCCTAAAAGGCCAAATTCATACAAATAAGTCCAAGTACGCACTCGTCACCTCGCGTACACGGGCTACAATCAACATAGAAGACTCAAATCCTAAGGGGTAGTTCCCCCACACAAGGTTAGGCAAGATACTTACCTCGAAGATGACAACTCGGTATTCTAAAATGGACTTTTCGGGTGAAAAGACCTCTGGACGGCTCAAATCCAACTAGAACAACTTCAAAACACACATAAATCGTATAAGGAACTATTTCGAATAATAAAGTTTCGATCTTTACAAGAATCTAAAAATCGACCCAAAAGTCGACCCCCGGGCCCACGTCTTGGAACCCGTCAAATTTTACAAAATCCGAATACCCATTCCAATACAAGTTCAACCATACAAATTTTATCAAATTCCGATACCATTTGGTCCCTCAAATCACGATTTTTCATTTTAGAAATTGTCTTTCAAAACCAACATTTTCCTCAACTCAAAACACAAATTAAATAATAAAAATAAAGATAAAATCATGGAATATATTTAATTCTAGTTGGAGAACACTTACCCAATCGAATTTCGTGAAAAACCCATCAAAAATCGCCAAGAACCGAGATCTAGAAGTCAAAATGTGATAAAATGGTGAAATCCTCGATTTTGGAATATAATATGTCTGCCCAGATATTTAAGCATCGCGATTGCTAGAGGTTACATGCGATCACGTAGAGGAAAAATGTTACTGGCCAAAAGGTGTTATGCAATCGCGAAGGGACTTATGTGATCGCATATAAGGAAAATAGCCACTTCCCAAAAGATGCATAGTGCGTTCGCGAACATAAGAGTGCGATCGTAGAATGAAAAACAAGGGTGGGTCACCAGCCAGTATGGCTTGTATATGCGAACGCGTAGCTGGGCCATGCGAACACGGAAGAGGCAGAAACAAAACTATGCGAACGCTGGCTTGAGTTATGCGAACGCGAGGAGGAAGAAGGAGCCGACCTTTGCGATCATGTCTGTGTCTGCATCTATGCGATCACATAGAAAGAAGGACAGAAGACAGAATAGCAGCTCCAACATGGGGAGAAATGCCCTGACGCCCATCAGAAACGCACCCAAGGCCCCCGGGACCCCATCTAAACACGTGAACTAGTCATATAACCTAACACGGACTCGCTCGAGGTCTTAAATCACATAAAACAACTTTGAAACGACAGATCAAAGCATAAATCAAACTTATGAACTTTCAAACCGTCAAATATCTAAACTCATGCCGAAACCTATCAATTCAACCCGAAATGACACCAAATTTTGCAGACAAGTTCCAATTGACATCCCGGAGCTATTCCGCTCTCAGAATTGCATTCCGACACCGATATCCCAAAAAGTCAACTGTGGTCAAACATTTCCATTTCCAAACTTCAAATTTTCCAACTTTCGCCGAATTACCTCAAATTGCTCCACAGACCTCCAAAACCAATTCCGGACGCGCGCCTAAGTCCAAAATAACCATACGAAGCTGTTGACATTACCCAAAACTCATTCTGAGGTTGTTAACACAAAAGTCAAACCTCCGATCAAATCTCACCGCTTAAGCTTTAGAATTTAAAATCCCTCTTCCAATTCGACTTCGGATCATCCGGTAACTGAATCCAACCATGCACGCAGGTCGATATACATAATGTGAAGTTGTTTATGACCTTACGCCATCGAACGGAGCTTAAATTCTCGAAATAACCGATCGGGTCGTTACATAATTACTTTCTAAGTAAACTAGTAATAGTCATAATGAATGGGACATAGGGAGAATCATAGACATTCCCAAACGTAAAGAGTTAGCCTCACATATCTTAAATTCCTGCTCTCGAGCGTAATACAATGTTTGTCAACCCTTTCAACTTTCATCTATAGAAATACAAGTCAATGGGATTCCATATTAGCTATGATACCCGTATTTTGGTCACTTAAGCATTTTATCAAACACTTTGTGATAATAAAGCTTCATAGTCCTTATTAATGGTGTTTCTGCACCCAATAACCCATTCGCTTGCTCCTAAATAAATTCTTAAGTCTCAAATGGTTATAATCAACACCAATCTTCATCACCCATAAGGAATACAACACTCTTAACCAATAATCAAAAATCAACAACCCATACCTATAACCGTTCATGCTTTTTATCAAACCCATCAACTCACATCCATGAGCTACAGGCTATAATCATTAATCCAATGCTAGAACCAATTAGAGGGAGAAAACATTACCTTTTTGAAGTTCAATCCCTTGAATTCGAGTTCTAGGGTTCCTTCTCTCAATAATGATGTCCCAATCGCATATCTAATGAAATGGAGGGGTTTACCCATATTATTAAGACTTTGAGAAATTGAAATTAACTTAGAATCACCATTAGAACTTACCTTGGATAGTGGAGGGACCTTTAAGGAGTTAGGTTCTTGAGAGCTCCCCTTTATAGAGCAAGGTTTTGGGTTTTAGGGATGTGGGGGACGAAGTAGGGCTTTAAAATGACCCCCCAGGTGCGTCCCCCATGCACCTAACCATGCAAAATGGTAGTAGCACTGCATCAAGTGCACGGCCGCGCACGTGACCCTCCGGGCGCGCACCTAGGCGCGCATATTGCTCATATCTCTGTAAAATGCACATAACGGTTTGCACATATATATGTCCGGTCTCCACAATATATCTCTGGAAAGATATTTCAAAGTCCTACAACTTTCGTGTTTTAAGTTTTTCCCAATTTCTTACAAAATTTCACTAAATACTGCTGCAAGACAGACCTTTTGTAAACTTAGTAGAGTTTATCGAAACTTATACACCTCACTCTTCATCTTGATTTTAAAATAACTATTTCTACCCATACTCATACCAATAGAACTCCATATGTCCAAAATGTAACATTACTACTCATTTAACACATTCATACCTAAGCCGAATTTAAGGGATGTTACAATATGGTTGCACGATGCCTTCAGCGTATTCAGCGTTGAAAGAGATGGTCCCCTCCGGCATGTAATCTCGGGTTCGTTTTTCCCTTGTAATGGACATCTTAGTGCACTTCAGCGTTGCCCTTGGAGATTTCGACTCCACCGATGATCATGTTGATGACGTGCTGAGGTTCCTCTTGCTCGGCCTGCTTACTGGAGTCCCTATTCCTGAAGTGATTTTTGGCTTGATCACTCAAAAACTCACGGAGGTGTCCGTTATTGAGTAACCAAGCCACTTCTTTTCTTAGATGTCAGTAGTATTCGGTCCAGTGACTGTGGGTGCCATGGTACTTACACATCAGGTTGGAGTCTCTTTGGGCAGGATCAGACTGCAATGGCCGAAGCAATTTTGTATCTTTGATGTGTCTGATGGCTAATACGATGCTGGAAGCATCGACACTGAAGTTGTACTCCGATAACCTCGGTGCCTCCCTAGTCCCGATTGGTCTGTCGAAAACATTTTTGCTCATGAGTCCCTAGTTATTATGACCTTGATCACTTATTTTTTTCATTCCTCACTGGGTTTACATCGGGATCCACTGCCCCTTCGATCTCTGCTATACGGTTGATGCCAATCTCCGCTCGATTTAGGTTCATGATCGACGACTCTTTTAGACCTGTCATTAGTTCTGATGGGATACACGAACCCAGAGGGGCCCCGAGCTGATCATCCTCCACTCTGATTTTTTATTGGTACCTGTTATGGACGTCGGCCCAAGTTACCGCCGGGTACTCTATCAAATTTTATTTCAGCTGTTGTGAGGCCAAGAGCTTCGGGGGTTGCGTCCTTGAGTGAATGCTTGAACTACCCAATCGTCCACAACCGGCGGCAGATCCATCCTTTCTATTTGAAACCTCGGCACGAACTCCCTGAGCATTTCTTATCTCTTTGCTTGACCTTAAAGAGGTTTGATTTTCTAATATCGACTTTGATGGCCCCGACATGAGCTTTTACGAAGGAATCCACAAGTAAATGAATCAATGGAATTGGGGGGAAGGTTGTGATACCATATCATTGCTCTTTTAGATAGGGTTTCCCCAATTTTTTCAGTAGAACTGACTCGATTTCGTCATCTTCCAAGTTATTTCCTTAGATGGCACACGTGTAGGAGGTCACATGCTCATTCGGATCCGTGGCCCTATTATACTTTGGAATTTTGGGCATACAAAATTTCTTTGGGATCGGTTTCGGAGCTACGCTCGAAAGGAAAGGTTTTTGGATGAACTTCTTGGAATCCAAGTCTTTCAATATCGGGGGTGCTCCTGGGATTTGATAAACCCTGGAGTTATAGATCTCCATTTTTTTGTCGTTGGTTTCGATTTTCTTTTCTCATGATTTCACCCGTTTTGTCAGTTCCACAAGCATCTTTATTATCTCGGGGTTGGTTCTGGGTTCAGCTTCTTACGACCATTCTGTGGCCGGTTCATTTCTGGGAATGTTTTCCGAGGATGGTTCGGGCTCAACTCTGCTGGGGGCGCGACTTTGGTCTTGCAAGTGGGCTATTGGTGCCTGTTGAGCCTGTAACATTTTGATGATCACCCGTAAGTAGGGGTGTTCCTGGTTCGGTTTTTCTCGGGAAAAAACCAAACCAAGTAAGTCGTTTTTTCAAATATTGGAATCAAACCAAACCAATTAAGTCGTTTTTTTATCAATTCGGTTTGATTCGGTTTTGTCGGTTTTTCGATTTTTTCGGTTATTCATCGGGTTTTTCTTAAATATGAGACATACACTACCAAATGCATATTCCGGCGACTACATTTAATGTAACACTATCAAATCAATTACTCTTCGAGAAATCTATCATTTATCAAGATATATTGATGATAATTGAATCAAAAAGTGATGAATAATTAAAGTACTCAATTAAAAATCGATTATTTTTAACACGAAATAAATTCTTGTACTTAGCAAAAGAAAACTACCAATCAAACTAGAATTTAAAGGCAAAGAATTAGATTATTATAATAGCAAAAAACTAGACTAAAAATATAAATGACTAATATATACCATAAATTTTAGAATTTTTTAATAAAATATACATATATATAGGTGTAATAATAAATTCAAATAGCTACTTTTATAGTCGGTTTGGTTCGATTTTTTTCGATTATTTTTTTATTAAAACCAAAACCAAACCAAATTTGATCGGTTTTTAAAATTCAAAACCAAAACCAAACCAAACCAAACCTAAAAAGTATCGGTTTTTTTGATCAGTTTGTTTCGATTTTCGGTTTGGTTCGATTTTTTGGGTTTTTATGATCAGTTGATCCCATCACCTTCGTCGTCGTGTGTACTCCAAGCTATCTATCGTGCTCCCCGTGAATGCTATTTTAGGGGTCAGTAGGCAAGTTTTCTTCGATAGCCACATGTGAGTTAGCATCGATCGGGTCTACGATTGGAACTCCGTTGGGGTTAACAAGGGGCACCTCGTTACTGGGCACCACATTGTTGTTCTCGCCATAGTTGCCACACTCAGCATCAACATCAAATGGGTGGATTGAGAGTTTGACATCTTTAATTTGACCTGAAATTAAAATCTCAAAGAACAAGTGTAAAATAGAGTGCGTTATGAAAATTTGTATCAAATTACCACTATTATCCTCAGCCTTACGGTGTGGGCCAAACTGTTTACCCTAAAAATGGATAACAATTGAATTTTTATGTGATTTTAAGGATATGTGAATTAATGCAATACGAGTGATTAATAGTATTAGATTAAACAAATGAAAAATGTAATAGATGACCAAAATAATGATAGGGGTGATACTGAGCTCGGTTGATGGCTCGATGAAGAATCTGCCCTCGATCTCAAGCTTATGCTTATGAATAACTCAAGAACAAGAATAAGGACTTTGAACAACAAAGAGAATTAAATAAATTGTCTGGATATGTGTGTTACAATGTCCTTATTGAACAATTAGTTTTCCCTTTATATAGTAGGGGAGTTTCACCCTAAGTACAATTCTAATAAGGGATAAAAATCTTTCTTTATGCTAATCACTGATTCACTGTTGATACAGGCCGAGATTTTACACTGTGACATCCAGTTGGGCACGGATGTCACGACTCTTTGTTAGTCGTGTTCGTTCGTTCGGTAATTCTCTCCGAAGTTGAGGGACTCAAACTGGACCCGGGAGATGTGGCACCAATGATTCCGAGGGCGGATGTTTAGCTTGATCCCCAATGTGAGAGGTTTTTCGTCCAGACACTGATTCCTTATGATCACGTTCCAGTCCCCGTTGTCTCATCGGGAAACCAAGATGTTCAACGGGTTCAATTTTACCCATATACAGTGTCAAACAAACTTTGCACAAGTAGTTGAATCAAGAATTCAACGTTAACGCACAAAAACACAATTTTTCAACAAATAACTTTCTTTTTTCATTGTACCATTTCTTGGTGGTATATTTCCTATAAAAACGCAATTAGAACTAATTACAACTATAATTAGCATGGTACTATTTCATAAAGAACAAATCTCTAATTTGTGATCGAGGGCATCCAAATATGAGATGGGTTGCAGCTATAGTTAGAACTGAATCTGGCTAATTTCTTACAAATTCCAAATCCGCTTTGTCTCCGAATAATGAAATTATCAGTAATGCAACTCTGAATCTCATGAAGAGTTCGATCCTGATCAGGATGAACGTTGGCAGCATGCTTAACACATGCAAGTCGGACGAAAAGCGATGCTTCCAGTGGCGGGCGGATGAGTAACACGTAAGAACCTGCTCTTGAGAGGGGAACAATTGATGAAAAACGGCTGCTAATACCTCGTAGGATGAGAAGTACCTGTCGGATGAACCAAATCCTCATTAAATTTTTATTGTTCCATTAGATAGGGCTCACACGTGTTCTGCAATATCCCCGTTAATACTCCTCCGGTATGGAAGTCTAACTCAACTTTAAAAGTTAACATAAGAGGTGAGGATTGTCCAAAATATGCCTCTCACGCAGCGATCTGGAATACTAACTGTTCAAAAAAGAGAAGGGATCCATTAAATGTAACAAGTAGTTTCAATGCAATGGGTAGAAAAATTATAGCCATCAAGTTATCCTCCTAACTATATTTCTACTGGCATCAAGTTGATATCCTAACTATTCTTTTACTCACTCACAGTAATGAATAGTTTCACTTTTCTCCTTTGAAAGAAGACATAAGTATCGTCAGACTTCAATGAGGCCTTGCTAAAATGCTTAAATTAATTTATCCTAAGGTGCTCGAGGTTTTGGTTCTAATCTCTTCAAAGAGGGTAATTTTTTTATAAGAGAATAATTTATCCACACCTAGACCTAAGTGTTTAAATTAGCCTGCTAATTTACATGGCAATTGTCTTTGAAAAAGCTGTTATAATTAAGTAAACTATAGCAAACTGATACACATTCTTACCCTATCTGTGTCACTGATCATGTAAACTAATATAATTTGGTGATGCCTAATTTTTGCTCTTTTTTTTCCTCTTAGATTATATCTTTTAGTTTGATTATGTGTGTATTTGTATGTTTTTAGAACTAGATTATTGTTAATAGTTTGATAGTGGGGTTAAGGGGATTGGTCTTGTCATTTTAAAGCACAAATTGGCCCAAAACATGGACCAATTCAGTGTCCCAAGAAAACCCGGCCCGCCCAGCTCAAGGCCCCAACTGGACGCCTAAAAAAAATGCCGTTTTGATTAGTAGTTTAGGGATCAATCTCACCCATTTAAACCTCCATGATCTAAAGGCTCTCATCCTTCCACAACCCATGTATTTAAAACCTAGATTAGCCAGTATTCGCCCCCATTTTCCCTTATTTCTTTATTTCTCTTCTCTTCTCTTCACTCTCTCCTCTCCCTTCTCTCTTCTGCCAGCTCCATCGCCTGAACCCTAGCGTTGCTGGCCAGAAATCGCCTCACGGCGGCGGCGAATCTCCAATCCCCACCAAATTCACAATATTTCCTTCCTCTCCTCACCCTCTTTCTAGATCCATAACCCAAATCCCCCAAATCTCCACCAAAAATTGACAAAATCAAACCCTAGTCGTGCCACCACCACTGCCGCCAAACAACGTCAAAACCCCATAAATCTTACATAAACGTGTAGATCTCAAGAGATCTACACTTTCCCTCTAGGTTTACCCCGAGACTCTAACTCTCGCCACCGCCAACCACCCCACTGTCCAAGCCACCCCAACCACAGCCAAGCCTCACTTTTTACAATATTTTTGACCGATGGAAGCCCGTTTCCTTTTGATATGATGCCGAATTATTAAATTTAGTGTCTTCCAAAATGAAACGCGTGTTTCAAGGTCGGGCAACCACATTTTGATGACTGCGGTATCTCTTCGTTGCTCGATTCTGTATCGACTTTCCCTCATGTGGTAAAACCCTAACCCCCTCTTTCTTTTTATTATCTTTCTTTCCTTTTATGTTCTTGTTTTTGCTATTTAGGTATAGGTTACGTTTGATTTCTTCGCTCGTTTTGGTCATTGCTAATTCGTTTGGCTACATTAGTGTATTTTGAAATATTTGTATTGTCTAATCGTTAGTCGTTTAATGCTATTAATTGTTGTCTGATAGTGCATCGATGCTATGTTTAAATCTGTTTAGTGCAATAGGTTATAGTTTCAGTCGCTCTACGGTAATTTGCATAAATTAAGGTGGTTTTAATCTAGTTCGTTTGAATGCTCAGTTTGGTTGCAACACAAGTATGTTTGCCTTATCAATTTAATCAATTCTAGTTACTTGTTTCTTGATTTGTTTTGAATTACATAGGTTGGTACTAGTATTGTAAAAGCTAAAGTTTAGGTAATTTTATCATGATTTAGGGTACTAGCAACCCACTTTCTACTATAATGGCTGAAATAGCTCTTTGCTTATGCTACCGTTGGTTTTAGGTTGTCCTTTCACCTTTTGAACAACATTTGAACAGTGTTTAGCCCACAAAATCAGTCCTTTTTGGACAGATTTTGGTTATCAGTCCTTTTTGGACAGATTTTTGGTGAACCAAAATCTGTCCAAAAAGTGACTTTCTTTGCCTACTTAAGGGCTACATTTTTTCACACTTGTAACATATGTGTCACACATTTTCTGGATAGTTTTTACACACTAAAAAATATAAATGTGTGTAAAAAGAGGGCAACTGCACATCGAAGAATGAGCTGAAATTGTGAGCTTTGTGAGTATTTCTTAGAGTGCTAAAACTGTGAGAAAAATAGAAAGATCCCTTAGGCAATTTGTGAAGTTTGATAGCTACTAGTTTCAAGCATCCTTGCTGAGATTTTTAGGTTGTCTTAACACTTGAGTTGTTGTTGTCTTTCACTATTGTTCCCATTGTTGTTTCTACTGTCTTTACTGCTGAATTTTGATTGCTGCACTACTGTATTTTATTATTTTGTAAACCACGTAACTTTCAAATTCATATATTACAGATTCTTGATGATAATATGAATGATTTGATCCTGGTTTGACTGATGAAACATACTAGAATTGATTTTATTTCAAGATAAATGTCATATTCGTGTTATCATCATGTAAATCTGTTAGAAATTAGCTAAATTATCAGTTTATTCTTCATTTATGTGATTGAAACCGCATTCTGTTAAGTCTTTAGTTAAGGAGAAGAAATATTTTGTTGCAAAAATATATGCATGCGCATATGTAAGAACTGTGTTGGTTTCTTTTGCCTTTACTTCGTTTTTTACTTTTGTTTCTTTGGTGAGTGCGCTGGTGAGAGTTTAGGTTAACGGAGAAAAATAATAAAAAGTGAATTGGAAGTAATATGAAGTGTGAAATGCTGGCATGGTGAATGTGTTAGTTCCGTACTTAACTAAAATTGGCTATTAGAGATGTCTAAGTTTAACCATTTTTTAGTTCTTGGTTAAGTTAGCATTAGATGATGTGGTAATACTTAATAGAGGTAGATTTTGAAACTAATAAAAGAGAAGTTGGATTTGAGTAAATATGTTACATAAAGTTGTGTATAACCAGTCTTGCTGGACTGTATTAGTAAATTGGAACTATAGATTATTTGGGTCGAATAAAATTAAATTCGCCAGGCCCATGAACATAATAGTTCAACTGGCCCATTCTTTGTTAATATTTTCTACTAGGCCCATTTCCTGATAAACCTGCTAGCAGGCTCATTTTTCGTTAAATAATCTAGCAGACCCGTTGTCAATAAATATTTTAAGTTGATCCATTTTTTAAAATAATAGTTGGCCCAATGACATTTAATAAGATGAAGCCCAAATCTTCTTTTAAAAAGTAGTTGGTCCACTAATAACAATCAGAATTTTCTTTTATTAACATAACTTTATAACTTAGTCTCCTTAATAATAAATGTAATCGCTAGGCAAATAATAGGCGTGCTTTAATTTTATAGAATCACTTGTGTAGCATGATGTTTAACATTCAATAAATTAATTCAATAATCTCATACCATATCCAATAGTATTATTTAATTTTTTAATTTAGTTAAGCCTTTGCTAAAATCAATCATTTGCATGTGTAGCGCGATGGTTGACATTTAATAAATGTTAAAATTATTTTCCTCAAATGTAGTAATTCTGTTATTTTTTCAAAATTAATAATGTGCTAATAATCATTTATCATGACTGCAGATTCGCTTGCGTAGCACTGTTATAACCAAATTAATAAATTTCGTCTCGATCACGCATTCGCTTGAGTAGTGTGGTCATGACATTATATTATTCAAAACATTCTTTAATTTTTCTAAATAATCAAGAAATAAAAGCGGATAGGTAAAACATGGAAATCAATAAAATACAGTTTGTCCAAAATTAATTCAAGCCATTTTTAGTCAATAAAAGTGACTGTGCTAGTACCACGGAATTCGGTGAATGCCTTGCACCTTCTCCCCGGTCAACAAAATTTCTTACCCGGACTTTATTTCGCAGTCCAGATAAGAAAAGCGTCAAATCTTTCTTTGAATAGAGATTCAAATAAAAGGTGACTTGGAACACCCAAAATTCAATTCCAAGTGGCGACTCTGAACATTAAATAATTCCTAACTTAAATTGTCACTTTAATAGGGAAAACTCTTTAACTCACAACAATCCATAACATATCTTTGCAAGGGCAAAAAGGGGTGTGACAGCTCTGGCGACTCCACTAGGGATATTCAAGAATTCAAGCTTGTACATTGACTTTATTTGGTTTTATTAAAATGTATATATTGTGATTTATATGGGCCTAATGTGTTACTTGTCCCCTTTTTACCGCTTTGATATTGTTAAACTGCACATATATATTGTCTTCTCACGCACCCTCTCTGAGTCTTCTTGAAATTAAAATTGGGCATTTGCTTGACATAGCCCGCTTTCTTTGAGATAACCGAGGTGCTTGCCACCCGGTGAAGGATTTTAGTCACACATATTTTAGGCGGGGAGCACCACCAGTAAAGCTGGAAAGTAATGCGACCGGTACGCTGACCCTCCTCGGGTTGAGTTGTCCGCTCGAGTAAGCCAGTCTAGACCACACTGACAGAATCAGTTCTTTGATAGAGGAATGCGTGAATTTAAACTACTCAGGGAGACCCCTGGTTACATTCCTTCTAATTAATACAAGGTACCAACTCTTGATTATATTACATTTCAGTAATACAGGGCGCCAACCCCTAGTTACATTCATTTTCAGTAATACAAGATGCCAGCCCCTGATTACGTTTCTTTTCAGTAATATAGGGTACCATCCTCTAATTCCATTTCCTTTTGGTAACACAGGGTACTACCCCTGGTTGCATATCCTCACATAGCTAGTTTATACTACTGTGTATGCCCTCCTTTCAACAAATTAGATAGTTTATAGCTTTCTCTAATAACTCACGAATTTTCCTAGAGAAAAACTGGGAAGATTCTTTTTCGTTTTGTTTGTCTTTGATGGCTTTGTAGGACCCTGCTGTAAAGCACATATTGTGGCGATTAAAGCTTGTAATTTCTGTTCTCATCGGAAGAAAGAAGATTTTTTATCACAAGATAGTTGGAGTTAGTTTTGATAATGTGTCAGCAACTCAGCATTATCTTCTTAATTCCGGATCAAGAAAGTAAGAAACTGAGGTTGGGTCATAATCCTTTCTTCAAAGAGCATCGAGATCCAATCTAAGGTCAACACAAGCGAGTGGGTTGTTGCTCCCAAACGCACACGCAAGTATACGTGGTCGACAAGTAATATAGGATTGTAAGTCCAGATATGGTACCCACAGGTACTTGTGATTAACTATAAACTAAATCAAACCAAACAATTAATCTATTCAAGCAAATCCTAACGTATGAATATTTAACTAAAATTAATCTAGAGTAACAAATTAAGAGATTAAAGAAAATAAGTTGGCGAAATTAGACACGAATTCAATGTGAGTGAATATTCTTGAGCTATGAGTTAGCTAACAATCCCGTTTAATTTTCCACTTAAATCATCTAATTAATTTATCTGGTTTATTGGTTGACATGGTTAATATTGCTCGTAGCCTTCTCCCGAAGTACTATTCGCCTATTCAAATTAATCTAACGCCTATATTCCTATGGAATTAGAATTAACAAGAGCGCATTAATAATTCCTGTATAGTAACCAAGTAAGGCGATTAGGTATATTTCTATCCTAACCACAAATCCGCCCCCCTAAGAGTTAACATTTTGCTCTGCTCAATCTTATATGCAATCTAGAAATCCCTCTCCCGAGTTCAATCCTAGATTCGCATATAGTATTCAATTGGTGATCAAGAAATCAAATAATTAAGCGTAATATTAAATAAATAAACCAATATGATAAAATAGTAAGAATAATTTAAGATTCAAACTACAATGTTCATGTAGCACCCAACAACTCTAGATTAAATAAACTATGAAATTAAAGGAAGAGAAGGGAAGAAAAACTAGTTAAAAGCCTCCTCCAAGCGTGGTGTGTGTTCCCCCACGTGAATTCTCCTTAGAAGTATGTTAGCCCTTCTCCAAAATAGGTTTAGAACTCCTTTTATACGAGTTGGAGTTGTGTAGGACCGAAATAACCTTGTCCCAAACAAACTAGAAAAACCCTCGCAACATAGCGTCCAGGCCAGCGCCAAGCGTTGGTGGCGCTGGAAACAGTAAGTTTTCACGTTCTGCTGGCTTTTGAATTCTTGCTCTATTTTGTTGTCTCCACTTGAGGGGACAAACTCCAAAGGGTATCCCCCTCCTTTTATATTATTTTAATTTTCTTTCTTTTTCTTCCGGGTTTTATCAAATTTTGCTCCACATCTCTTCATCTTCACTCCGTTTTATTTTTACACAGTTAAAATATAATATTAAGTATAAAGTAATATAATTAATACTCAAATGACGATTAAAAGTACTAGAATATTAGATAACAATGGGTAAATATATGTATTTTTGGCCGAACAACAACACCCCACACTTAGACTCTTGCTCGTCCTCGAGTAAGCATTAAAATCCCTTTTAATAAATCAAGCCTAGAAACACCACCACTTCGGTTAATACTAACAATTAGACCCTATAACAACTCAAACCATCAGATATACACTTCCTCATCATCGTGCAAGATATACAAGTCACAAACAAACAACAAACTTCTAACCTCCTAACCTCAGAGAGAGACTCTAACTTACCAAATTTAAGCTCGCTCACCTACTCTGTCAAAGAAGCTAATAACATCACTTATCTATCATGAAACAAGTGCCCTCACCCGAAGAAATAGTCCATACACTCAAATCAAAGAATGAATATAATTTAAGGTCTTAGCATCAAAGAACAATTCTCACACTCACAAAGAATTCACATGTATGCACAAAGAATAATAGGCTTGCCCATTATGTACATCTCTACTAACTAGGCATGCTCGAATATAATCAAATAGGACTTTAACGGGTTGTAATGTTGGCTAAGGGACGGGTAGGAGAACTGTATAATAGCGACTTACACTTCCCTAAGCACTTTGCACTTTTAAACTTCATCACCCATTACTTTTATCTCTTAATTTTATTTTTCAGCCCTCACTTCATCAATTGTTTCACATGTATTTTCCTCATATCAAGAACGTTTCATTTTTTTTCAAAGCAATTTTTTATTCTCTTTTTTCATGTCACCTTATTTTCAAGAGGGCCTTTTCATCACTTTGCAGCTACCAATGGTCACTATTTTTCATTTAATCATCCCTTTCTTCAAATTTATCATATTAATATCATAGCAGCAGTGCTTAAGGAAGCATGGTGCAAAAACTAGGGATTCAACAAAATGATCAAGGCAAAAATATGGCTTCCAAAAAAAAGGATACAGGCTCAAAGGGCTAACTAGTGGTACAATATCTGAAAAGGCTAAAATTCACATTACATTTCAAAGAAAGCTTATTATCATTATCTAAACAGAGCAACATTTTTATTTCTCTTCAATAACATGCAGGGCAAGTTCTAGACTAAGATGCAAAATATGGTATATATGTAAGAGATCCTCACCACACATGGCACAAGTATCAATCAAGATGGATCAATTCTACTCTAAGAAAGACATGATCATAGCGAACCAGAAAATAAGAATAAGCTATATACAGAGTCACAACCCTGAGCTTAGGTGTCAGAAAGTCTACTATTTTATTCATTACTCAAGCATTCATCGGAAAGTATCACTCAAGTTCAGGCCTAAATATGCTAGCATCAAATAAGGCACAAAGGTTTTTCTTCTCTCTCTATTACCACTTCCTAACAAAAATCTAATCCTAAAAATAAAAAAGTTTACCCGGTCTGGAAAAGAACCGATGCAAAAAGAAAAATCAAGGGGGATTATTACATAACTAAAACTAACTAGAAACAAAAATAAAATATTTTTGAATTTTTTTTAATTGGACCGTAATCGTTCAAGAAAGTTGTCCAAAAGATCCATCGTCAGGAAAAGTCCAGAATTTTATGAATTTGTTTTCCCAATTTTCGTTTATTTTTTATTTTTGACATAAATCACTACACTAGAAAGAATACTACAATAGTACAGTTAATCTAGAATAACACAGAAAATAACCCATACAATCTCTTCACCCCACACTTAAAATTGTGCAATGTCCTCAATGCATACTATAAATAACAAGAAGGTAAAAGAGACTCCCTGGTAGGCCAAAGGCCGAAGCATTAGCATGTGATGACCCAAAAGGTCATCCTAAGTATTTCCAGCTAAATCTGTGTTCCTAGGTCCCGAAAGCCTCCGTTAATCTCACCTCGATATGCGTGCGCATCCCGGGCAGGTAGCCGGGAAGCTTCTATGTGAAAATTTGATAAAAATGAAATTTTTGAATTGAATAATTGAATAAAGTTGACTTTGGTCAATATTTTTAATAAATGGACCCGGACCCGTGATCTGACGGTCCTAGAGGGTCCGAAGGAAAATATGGGACTTGGCTGTATGCCCGAAATCGAATTTCGAGGTCCCAAGCCCGAAAAATAAATTTTTAAAGAAAATTACTTTCTGAAAATAATAAAGGATTTTGGAAATGAATAATTAAGTGAAAACCATGTTACCGGGCCCGTATTATTGTTTCGGAGCCCGGAACAAGTTTATTATATGTTATGTGACTTATCTGTGAAATTTGGTGTAAAACAGACTCGAAATGACGGGTTTCGGATAAAAATCGGAATAATTAAGCCTTATGAAGTTTTAAGAAATTTCTATGAGTTTTGAGGTTTAATTCGTTGATTTTGATGATATTTTTACGATTTAAAAGCTTGAATAAGTCTGTAGGATGTTTTGGGAGTCGTGTGTGTTTTTGGTTTTGAGACCCGAGGGCTCGGGTGAGTTTCGGGTAGCTAACGGGATGTGAAATGTATGAAAAATCTGGTGTTCTTGGCCTGTTTCTGATGTCTGGTGTAATACCCTTCGCGAACGCGGCCAAGGGCTCGCGAACGCGAAGGGTAATTGGTGTGGCTTAGGTTTTGTTCTACGTGAATGCACAGGTACGGTTGCGGACGCGGAGCTATGGGGGTACTGCTCTACGCGAACGCGACGCCCCTCTCGCGAACGCGTAGCGTTATAGGGTGGGGTCTGGGATCAGTTAGGTTGTTCTTCGCGAACGCGGGCAGAGGCTCGCGAACGCGGAAGGTTAGGGAGTCAGA
>ML279032.1:706-50421 GCA_005239495.1 Nicotiana undulata
CCTCGGAACACAGTCATAATTAAATTTACATAAGATGCCCTTTTGGGTCATCACAGTTTACTCAAAATTCCAGTCTTACTCATTTTCCTCAACTTAAGGCTTCTAAAATGAGAATTTTCCATTCAATTTAACCCCGAACCCCCTAAATTTCAACTCTGACAATACCCACAAGTCACAATACCCGAAATGAAGCTGTTCATGACTTCCAACTACTAAACGACGCGCTGGATCTCAAAACGACCGGTCGGGTCGTTACACTGGTGAACTTGTTCAATCGCTCGCTCAATTCCAAGAAGACCTCTGTAACTCTTTGGAGAAGGTCCAATTTCTTGAAAGGTCTCTTGCTCCTTTAAAGGTCTCTCATGATGCTGCCGTGGCTGAAAAAGATGAGTTAAGAGCTGAAGCTGAATAGTGGGAGAAAGATTATGAAGCTCTTGAAGACAAAGCAACCATTGATGTTAGATGGGCTTATCTGAACGCACGCCTTGACACATTGACGGAAATGGGCCAAGAGGGTTTTGACTTGGAAGCTGAAATTGCTAAAGCCAAAGAGACGATTGAGAGGTCTCAACAAAGTCAAAACCTTTCTTCACCTGAGGTTGATGTCCCTGCTGCTCATGTCTCCCCATCTCAAGCCTCTCCTTCTTCCAGCGAAGACAACCCCTTATCTAAAAATGTTTAAAGAACTTGGTTCTCTTTTTTTTTATTTGTATCAATTGGTGATTACCCTCAGTCCCATCGGGGGTAAAGTTGGATCCTTTGTAAGTCCCCAACTGACAACTTAGGGGCAATCAATGTAAAAATTAACTCGGCATAGACTAAGTTAACACTTAGTTTATTTTTCCGTAATATATTAGTATCAATATTAGCATGACTTAACTATCTTCGAGTTTCTGTTTCACTCTCAAGTTTTTGTATGCTTTCTTTTTTAGGTTTTTGGTTTACCTCTAAGTTTTTGACTTTGCATTAAAAAATGCTTAGATTGTTCGTACCTTTTCATAACAGGCACAATTTTATAAAAGAGGACCCTTTTTTGATCGACACTTAATGAAGAAGACGTATCAACTTCATAATGGTGTAAATATACAAAAGAGAGATAGGAATTTCACATATTTTTCTTTAACAATGTTTTGAAGAAAGTTTTTTCATTTGAACTTTCATAACATTTCAGATTTGTTTATGCATCGTCTATAACTCACTTTGCAACTGTTTTTTCTTTTAACAGATTCGATACGACCTTACATTCATAACTATTTTTTTTTTTGCAACAGTTTTTTCGAATTAGTACAAGGGGATAACTATTTTTGTTTACAACAATTTTAAATATAAGGGTATGAGTTTTTACTCATAACTGTTTTTATTGATAACAGTTTTTAAATGAAACAAGGGTAATGCTTTTTCCTCCGTAACTATTTTTATTCATAACAATTTTCTGAATAGATACAAGGATAATGATCTTTCATTCGTAACTGTTTTCATTTATAACATTTTTCTGAATAAGTACAAAGACAATGATATTTCATTCATAACTGTTTTCATTTACAACAATTTTTGAGTAAGTACAAGGATGATGATCTTTCATTCATAATTGTTTTTCATTTACAACAGTTTCTGAGTAAGTACAAGGATGTCCATTTTTACCCGTCACTAATGTTCTGCCTTTAATCTGAACACTTGTTTATATTTACGAATATGTTTTTCGAAGGTTTTTGAGTCAGGATTTGTGTTTTGAGTCTTTGGCTCTTTGATTTTTCTCATAGTACTTGACTTGTTGGGAAGATGGATCTTCAGGCTCGAGCTTTGACTTTATGATAGTATTCTGATGTGCATCTTTGCCTTCCATACTGTATAGTTCCCCAAGTGTTTGAGATTTGAAGAATGAAATCTCGAGCACTTGACTATTCCTTCTTTGTGGTCCTTCTCCTGAAAAGGAAAAACATACGAGACTCGAAGGTATATAGTTTTTAGATGATGACTGCTTAACCCTTTAAAATGTCCATAAGAAAGTTGTAACCCTACACCAGGAATTCAGTTACTTCCTCGTGTCTTTGAAGGTCTAATATCATCATCTGGTGATGGGTTAGCTTTTTGCCTATCACCTAAAATGGTTAGTATAATTTTAACTATACAAAAGTAATATCGTACGTAATGATACCTGACCGGGGGTATTCCTTTTACTCAGAAGTAGTACTTCTTCAAATGAACAACATTCCAACTAGTTGGTAGGATTCTGCCGTCCATAGTCTCCAGCTCATAAGCGCCTTTTCCAGCAATGCCACGAACTTTGTAAGGTCCTTCCCAATTCGGATTTAGCTTTCCTGCACCATCTTCCTTCGTTGATTGGAAGACCTTTTTGAGAACGAAATTCCCAATTTTGAAATATCTGAGGTTAGCTTTCTATTGTAATATCTCTCTATAATTTGTTTTTGGGCCGCCATACGTATTAGTGCATCTTCTCTCATTTGCTCGAGCAAGTCCAGATTTGTCCTCAACTCATCGTTGTTTGATTCCTCCGTTGCTGTTGTGAACCTTGTGCTTGGTTCTCCAACTTCCACCGGTATTAAAGCTTCCGAGCCGTAAACAGGTGCGAATGAAGTCTCTCCCGTAGCTATTTTTGTAGTAGTTTTGTAAGCCCATAATACCGCTGGTAGCTCATCTGGCCAGTTTCCCTTGGCTCTTTCCAACTGTTTCTTTAGGTCGTTAACGATGACTTTGTTTGTTGACTCGGCTTGCCCATTATCCACGGGGTGATATGGTGATGAAGTGATTCTCTTGATTTGCCAACTTTCGAAGAATTCTGTGATTTGTGAGCCTATGAATTGTGGGCCATTATCACACGCGATCTCCTTCGGTATTCGAAAGAGGCATATTATGTTTTGCCATATGAAGCTCTTCACTTCTTTTTCTCGCACCTGTTTAAAAGCTTCTGCCTCCACCCACTTTGTGAAATAATCAGTTAATACGAGTAAGAACCGTACCTTTCCTTTAGCTGGGGGAAGGGGTCCCACTATGTCCATGCCCCATTTCATGAATGGCCAAGGAGATATCACTAGGTGAAGTAGCTCCGCTGGTCGATGCATTTTGTTAGCAAATCATTGGTATTTGTTTCATTTAGATACGAAACTCTCAGCCTCTTCTTCCATTTTGGGCCAGTAGTACCCAACCCTGATTAGAGTTTTTACTAAGGATCTTGCTCCTGAGTGGTTTCTGCAGTGTCCTTCGTGTACTTCCTTCATAACAAACTCTGTTTGATTGGGTCTGAGGCACTTAGATAAGGGGCCTCCAAACATTTTGCGGTATAATGTGTCACGAATGAGGCAGTACCGTGCAGCTTTTCGGCGAAGCGCTTGAGCTACTTTCTTATCCTCGGGTACGGTGCCATTCTGCAAAAAGTTTAAAATTTCGTTTCTCCAATCCCAGGTTAAATGGTTGAATGTTACCTCACTTTTATCTTGGTCGATTGCTGAATGAAATAGGTGAATGACAATTGCATTGTCTTTATTTTTCACTTCTGCAACTGCTGCGAGGTTAGCTAATGCATCCGCTTCTGCATTTTCCTCCCTGGGTATTTGCATAATTTTCCATGACTGGAATTGGCTTACTAGGTCTCGTGCCTTTTCCAAATATTGTTGCATCCGGGTATCTCTAGCGGTGTAAGTCCCCTGCATCTGGTTCACCACTAGTTGAGAGTCACTTTTGATCACGATTTGCTCGATTGAGAGTTCTCGTGCCAGTTCAAGCCCTGCAATGACATCTTTGTACTCTTTTTCATTGTTAGTTATGGGATAACATTTAATAGTTTCTCATATCTTTTCACCCGTAGGTGATATTAAAACAACTCCCAAGCCGGCTCCTTTTATATTAGAAGAGCCATTAGTAAATATGGTTCATATTCCTGGATTAGACTCGTTAAAGAGTTGTAACTCTTTTTCCGCCTCAGGGATTATGCTAGTATTAAAATCAACGACAAAATCAGCTAAAATTTGAGACTTTATAGCAGTCCTAGGCTGATATATTATGTCATGCTTGCTTAATTCTATTGCCTATTTGGCTAATCTTCCTGATAATTCTTGTTTATGTAGAATATTTCTCAATGGGTATGAGGTCACAACAGTGATTGGATGGCATTGAAACTATGGTCTTAACTTTCTAGCTGCCATTATTAAAGCTAAGGCTAATTTTCTAGATGTGGATATCTAGTTTCGGCGTCTAATAAAGACTTGCTTACATAATAAATTGGAGATTGTTTACCTTTGTCTTCTCTTACCAGTACTGCACTTACGGCAATTTCTGCAACGTTGATAGACATACAGCCTTTCCCCCTCTTTTGTCTTAGACAGAAACGGGGGTTTTGATAGATAGGCCTTCAGATCTTTGAGAGCCTGTTGACATTCTTCAGTCCATTCGAATTGATTCTACTCATTAAGAACTGAGAAAAATTTAAAACTTTTCTCCGAGGACCTGGAGATAAATCTTCCTAAGGCTGCAATTCTTCCTGTTAGTCTTTGAAATTACTTTTTACTCGTAAGTATATTGGGTATTTCATCAATAGCTTTAATTTGAGGAGTATTTACTTCTAGTCCTCTATTTGATACAAGGAAGCCCAAAAACTTACCTGATTCCACGCCAAAGGCACATTTTTCTTGATTCAGTTTCATATTATACCTACGTAGGATTTCGAAGGTAATTGAAAGATGTTGGAAATGATCTTTCGCTTGTGTTGATTTCATCAGCATGTCATCAATGTATACCTCCATTTTCATCCCCAGATGTTCCTGGAACATCCTGGTCACCAGCCTGTGATACGTGGCTTCAGCATTTTTTAGGCCAACATGCATGACTTTGTAACAATATTTTTTTACGCTAAGATCTGTCTCCATATCTTCATGAGGCTAAGCTCTGTCTCCATATCTGCATGAGGCTAAGCTCCACCTCCGATTCACTTTTCACGAGACTAAGCGGTGTCTCTCAAACATTTATTTACTTCGCTTCTCTTTCGGGCTAAGCTTTGCCCTCCAATTCGCAAGACTAAGCCTTGTCTTGTCGACATCATATTATTGCATTTCATGGGTTGAAATATCGCCAACCTGTCCGAAGGCGTCATAGTCTAACGGCATCATCCTCATAGCCGGAAGACACCATATCATGGCCTAAGGATCTCTCAAATTTGCATATCATTATTCAAAGGCGTCATAGTTCGGAGGCACCATCTTCATGGCCCGAGAACATCATTTCATGGCCTGCGAATCTCTCGCTGAACAATTCATGGCCCGGGATGTCTTGGTCTGAGGACGTCATCCCTAACCGTCCGAAGACAATTTTCATAGTCCAAAGGGAACCTGCATCATGTTTAATTTTATGCACAATATATGCTTGTTAGTATTCTTATTTGCAGATAACCCGGCAAGCAACGTCTATCCCAGCAGGAGCGATCCCGCTCCAGTTCCCTCAGTTATATCAAACTTGATCTCCCCCCGTAAACCGTTCATTCGCCCATCCCTAGATATTGCGTTCGTTCTTGCAATGAATTCACCGGTATAGAATTCATTTTTTATAATTAGTAATTATTTTATAAAATTATTTTAATTAAAATATCTTGGTATTTAAAAAATAGCCTATTTTTAATTCAATCACAACCTATTAAACTAGCCCAAAATGCCTAATTAAACTAGCCCAAAAACCCAGGCCCAATTCTTAATCCTACCCGACCCAATGCTGATTAAATCTTGGCTGTTGATCAATTTTGATCAACGGCCCAGATATGCTCTTTCCTTAATTAACCTAAACCTATAACCCCCCCCCCCCCCCCCCCCAAAAACCCCTCATTTCTCTCACCCTCTCCACCATCACACCCCTCTCATTCTATCTCAAACTCCCTCTGCCCTAACTATGGCTTCCACTCGCCGGCTACTTGCTCGCTGGTAATAATGGTGGCTCACTACCACTCCTAGCCCTAATGGCTCTCTTATGGCCGGGATTCATGCCATCTCTGAGGTCCTCAAGGGACCAGTGGCCGTTCACTCACCCCCTGGGTCTGTTCTCGCCGTTTTCAGGCCATCATGGCCCGATTGAGTAAGATCTTCATATTTCTTTGCTAAACCTATGGGTTTCTAAGCCGGTCTCTCTATTTCTGTGTTATTTTATAAAAAACCCTAATCTCTTCTCCTATACCTCTTAAATCTGTAACAGATCTGAGGTTTTCTGAAATATTTTCGCTTGTTTTTTTATGAAAAAAACTTTTGATTTGTTAAGCGTCGCTTCATTTTCCCATTAGGGTTTCTGGAACTCTTCTTCAAAACAAATTCTGGTCTTTCTAATGTTGTTCTCAGATTCTCATATGTTTAAACGACTTTTTGTTAAGTTGCTTTTTAATCCTAATTTGTTATGCTAAAACCCAAGTTTTAACACTATGTTATAATCCTGAGTTTATTATTGCTTGTCGATTCTTCTATGTGTGTGTTCGATGCCCATGAATGTATTTTGATTAATTAGAATGTTCTATGATTTTTACCCCAATAATGTCTTACTAGGGTTTCTGATTTGCCTCTTCCTAGTTATACTCAGTTTACTTGGTATTCATGAAAGTCTATAATGTTTCCCTTAATATTAGTACTATTTTCCGATTCTTTGAATCCTTGATTTCCTGTGTTAATATCCTTTACTCATTTCCATCCTTTAAATTATTTTCTTACCTTATTATGTGGTTGACTATATTATTAATTGAATCCTACTGATTGTTTCTTAATTAGACCTTATGTATCTAGACCTAATTGTTTACTATGTATCTACTGTGTTTGAATTATTTCCTTAATTGTTATACTCTAGCTATATATGATTTCTTTCCTTAACTTGTTTCCTGTCCTTTACCGTTTGAAATGACTCCCTTAATTAAGGGAAGGCTTGGACTGATTTTATTTAATTGATTATGAGTTCTATAATTACTAAACAATTTGATTCTTACCTTATTTACCTAGCTTCTAAACTGCTATATATACACAGTTTTCTTCTCATTAACACACGAACACATTAGTTCAAAAACTTTCATACACTCAAAAACCTTTCTGCTTTCTGTTGTTGCTTGCTACTGTTGCTGAAATTAGCCGGCTGTAAGCCAAGGTTAATTATTGCACTCTATTGCTCTTCACTTTGTGTCTACTCTCCTTAACTGGTATGTTCTGATTTCAATTCAAGTCCTACACACTATGTGTTTTCTTGCTGCTTTAGTTTACTAGTCTATTCCTGTCTATTATCTGACTTTTCACTATGTAATTAGCTTGCTTGCATCACTGTTAGTTCTGTCCTAGTTCAATTTGTGATCAGCATGATATGAACTTGTCCATTCCTTGGTAGTTTGTACTAAACAGGCTTTACTCTATTGGTATGTGTTTGAAGGGTTATGTGTTTATTAGTTAGTTTCTGGTTTGCACCTGTTTTTTGCAAAACTGATTTGTCACCCTAGGTTGTTCTGATTCTATGATTAACTCTGCTCAATCATGTTTAGTACTTCTATGTCCTCACTGTTGTTTATTCAATCTTGTACTATGTTGGTATTATCAGTTATCTCCTAGTCCTATACACCTCTAATTCTATGTTTAACCTGGTCTGGTCCATCTATGTTTGATTAGCTACTCTAAAATCCCTGCCCTGTTGCATGTGTTGTCAGTTATTCCTGAACTCCAAAATCTCTGTACTTATGTTGTCATATGTCCATTATGTGCATTATATGTCCCCAAATCCCAATTCCCCTTGTGTGAATCATGAACCTGTTTGTTCTGAGTTGTTTGTTGCCTGGTTGACTCTTCAAGTGTCTACACAATTCTTGTCAAAACTATTTTACTACTAAACAATTCCTATATATTTTTGTAAGGATTCTTTACTTAATTGAATCCTTTTTCAATACTGTTTTTATACCAAAAATCTTTCAAAACTATGTCAAGCACTCTCACTCTACCATTAGGTCCTTAGGTTCTGCCCCTCCAATGTGTGACTGCTTTGGGATCCCTGTGAGATCCCTATGAACTTTGATGCACTGGGGTTGGCCTTTCCACACTGCACTTACTCAATTCTGGTTATGAAACTCTGGGTGTGACTACTGCCTGGGATCCTTGAGATCCTTATGGAACTATGACACACTCGGACATGAGACTGCCTATGACTTTGGCATTTGAGGCTATGGAAAGTTTGGTACATTTGGGCCTGCTTCAGGCTCCCTATAGTTTAACTTCTTCCCTTTTTTATCTATTTATGTAATTTATTCAGTTGATGGTCTGTAATAATTATTGTAAACAGATATTGGGGATGGCTAGTGAAATGGGGAGGGTAGCCATATAGTTCTGTTAATGCCATCGGGTAGAAAGCATGTTTTAGGCTTTACATTATTTCTATCTGCATTAGAATCCATGCTTTAGGATTAAAATGTTCCTCCAAATCATGCCAACACATGGACTAGATATCATGTTCCTAGGATTTCATGTCTACTATTTTAGCATCTCATCCATGTTTATGTTTATCACTTAGAAATCATGCTCCTAGGATAATAAATAACATCCACATAAATATTGTTACCTTTGCGCATTCAGAAATCATGTTTCAGTAATTTTGTAACTCTTTTGTGCATTTAGAAATCATGCCTTAGGAGTTCTGTGCATTCTGAAATCATGTCTTCACAATTATGCATTTTGCATGTGCATATTAGATACCATGCTCTAGGATTCCGTTTGCATTCTCTTAACCACGCCTAGTAAACTACTGATTCATGAAAATGTATAAAATAGTCTCACGTATAATTATCATGTCTGCATTTAATAAAAACTGGTAACAATCTCTGCATTCTCAGATTTGTATCACCTAGAACAACATGCTTTTAGGTAAAAACCTCTGAACTGCTTAATAACTCTAGTAACTGTTATCATGCACAGTCCCACGCCTAGGCAAGCCTTAGGTAATCAATCCCTATAAAACTAGAAAAAATCTGCTTTATTGTGTTTACTACTTAAAGACTTACATGCTTAAAATCAGTAGGCAAATTGATTAGGGTATAAAACAAAGTTGCATATTTTTGCGCACTGAAACTCACTTAGATATCCTGTTTAGGGTCCTGTCTAATAAAACTTCCTCTTGTTTGTGCTTGAGACGTGCTGCTTATGTGCATTATCTGTGGATGTAAATTTGGGCCTCTTAACTGCTTTTCCTATATTTATTTGTTAAGTCATATTTGTTCTTGCATGTCGCCTAGAATTTTATCCTTTTAAAACCTCATGGGTTTGTCTAGAACTACCTATACCTAGAGGTCTTAAATTACTCTAGGACCACAAGGAAGGGACGGGTAACATCACGCATAGAGATCGTTAAATAAAACTCGCTAATAACCGCTAAGGGGTGGGGTAAAGGGTAGAAATGGATATGATGACCGGTGAGCTAATGCCACGTGTAGCCCCTCACTGAGGAGTGGTTACCGGGCATTGCATTGATGTGATCCTATAGGATAAATAACTTAGGACTCCCCTATCCTTTCATATATGTACTTAGACTGTGAATCTTTTCAAACCCTTATTTGTGTATGCTTTGACCACTTATTTGCTAAATGTTAATTCACAAAGTTTGTTTGGCCGGGAAACACAGTTGTAAACTGTGAGGGGTGCCTAACACCTTCCCTTTGAAGTAATTTCAAGCCCTTACCCAATCTCTGGTTGTACAATTAGTGACCTTTAATAGGTGCCCTAACTCACCTTAATTCGTTAGGTGATGACTTTTCAAATCCTTCACATCCCTTATCCCAAAGGGAAATCAGTTGTCCTAATAATGTCAAACACCCTGACTGATCCGAGAGGAGAGGAAAAAGGGGGCGAGACAGTCGTTATGTGGAAGCATAATCCATCAGCATCTGCATCGTCGAATGAGATGTTGTCAGCCTCTAAAGTCTCATGAGTCTGTTTCCCGTGGGTCACTGCGAGCTTAGTCATCCTTCTTGCTGAAGTATAAGTTATGCCATTTACCTCCTATCCTCCATTTATCACATTTACTGTTCTCTTCGGAGATAGTGGTTTTGGGGGCTCCTGCATGTTCTTCATATATGCTTGTTTACCTTTCTCACTAAACAGTTATGTTAGATAGCTTTGTTTTAATAAATGTTCTACCTCACCTTGCAATAACCTGCAGTCTGATATTTTGTACCCATGATCATTGTGGAATTCGCACCAGAAGTATGGGTTCCTTCTGTTTGGATTTGATCTAATTTCCTTGGGTCATCGAACTTTATCACCCATATTTCTTAATACTGTAATTAATTTGGAAGTACGTACATTGAAATTGTAGTCGCTAATTCTTGCATTACCTCTATTTCGCTCGTCTCGATCTTTTCTGGATCTTGATGATGATGAGCTCGAATCTCTATTTGACGCTATGTGATCAGACCATGTGTTTTCAAATTTAGAACGAGCCTTTCGTCCTGAAGGTCCCATGTACGGATCGTACCTATTTCTACCAGTTCTCCTTTCTGATTCGGAGCGTCTAGAACGGGTCCTGTCTTCCGCTTTTGATTGGGCAATGGTATCCTCCTCAATTCGTAATTTGGTGTTGTACCTGTTATAAATATCATTCTATTGTCGTAGCTGGGAACTCTCTCAAGCTTTCTTTGAATCTCCTCTTGGCTTCAGAGCTTTTATCATTCAAATTACTTGCAAATTCCATAGCTGCCCATTTGTCAGGTACTCTTGGTAACAACATCCTTTCACGTTGAAACCTGTCTATGAATTCACAAAGCAACTCCGTGTCTCCCTATTTTATTTTGAATGTGTTTTCCATTCTCTTTTCCACTTTTTGTGCACCGGAATGTGCTTTTATAAATGAATCTGCAAGCTCAGCAAAAGCATCAATAGAATTTTTGGGCAAGAGAGAATACCATGTTAATTCTCATTTAGTGAGTGTCTCTCCAAACTTTTTGACTAACACGGATTCAATTTCTTCCTTAGTCAAGTCTTTGTCTTTTACTCCTGTGGTGAAAGCAGTAACATGATCACGTGGGTCAGTTGTCCCATCGTACTTTGGTATGTCGGGCGTTTTGAATTTCTTGGGAATCGGCAAAGGTGCTGCACTTTGCTTCCAGGATTGTTGGGAATATTTATCAATATCAATACCCTTGATGACAGGTGGTACTCCAGGAATTTGCTCGATATGATCGTTTTGTTCCTTCACCTGTTTCTTCAAGGTTAGTATTAAAGATCGCAAATCTGAATTATTAGACATACCTAGTCTTCCTTCAAGTGATTCATTTGGAGTGCCTTTACTTCCTGAATTTGCTAGTCCAGATTGTGGATTTTCTACAGTTGCGGTGTTGTTTGGAGGAGGCATAGGTGATACAGTTGGTAGCCCCCTCATGAAATCTTGAAGAGCTTCACTCATATATTCACCAATCATCTGCTTCATAGGGTCTTGTTCTCCTGTTTGCTCGTTTCCTATTTGATAATTGTTGTGAGTTGTAGATATTTCTGGGGAGTTGTCCCTTGAACCTCGTGGGGATCCCTGAGGCGATGGAACTAGATTTCCAGTTGCTTGTTGGTTGTTGTCGTTGGTATTTGACATGATTCGATAAAGGTTATGTGAGAAAAAACAAAGATTATCAGATTCCTGGTAACGGAACCAATTTGTTTAACCAAAGAATTAGATTCTTAGTCAAAGCTATTTTTAGAAGTATTGGAGCTTCTGATAACCAAGGAAATTAACTAATAATAAGAAGTAGACTTATAAATAAGAAAGCAATAAGATCGCATAAAAATAAGTATATTTCAGTAGTGGTTCGAACGTGTCCATAAGAGTGAGATTTTACTCCCTTTTATAAGGAATTTCTTAATATAACATCTACTCTTCTTAATGATTGAGCATTAATGACTAATAATATCATTAATGTAACATTACAATAGGCAATCGTAACTGTTGCGTGAAGATTATGTAATGTTTGGCTCATTGATTGAAGATCTTTGAATCTGCCCTTTGTTCTGCCCTGGTTCATTCTGACTGTGTCTCTTCAACTCCTCAATTAGACTGGAGCTCCCGCATCTATATGTTTCATGTGGATGCTATTCCGTCCCTCTTTATCTCGTACCTCTTTCTAAATTTCTGACCAGCTGTTATGTTTCCATTTCTCCACGTAGATTGCCTTGTCATCAGAAATATTACACGTGTGAAGTCTATTTTTTACCAATACAATTTATTTATTTCATTATAAAATCCAGCAAAATAATTTTCTTCAAAATTGATTTCTAAAGCTAGGGACCTCAAAATTCAATTCCGGGCATACGCCCAAGTCCCATATGTTACTGTGGACCTTCCGGGATCGTTGGAACACATATCCGAGTCCGTTTACTCAAAATGTTGACCAAAGTAAACTAAAACCAAGTTTTAAATTCCAAATATCATTATTTCTCATATTTTTACATAAAAGCTTTCCGGGTTCACGCCCAGGCGGCGCACACAGATCGAGGTAATTAAAATTAATCTTTTAAGGCTAATGAGCCTGGAATAGAGTCTTAATTCATAAGATAACCCTTTGGGTCATCAAAATCTCCACCTCTAAAACAAACGTTCGTCCTCGAACGGACAGAGAAAATTACCTGAACTGGCAAACAAGTGGGGATATCTACTCTGCATGTCCGACTCGGACTCCCGAGTAGCTGCCTCGACGGGATGACCTTCCCACTGCACTCAAACTGAAGGATAACTCTTTGATCTCAACTGACGAACCTGCCGGTCTATAATGGATACCGGCTCCTCCTCGTAAGTCAAATCCAAGTCTAATTGAACAGAGATGAAATCTAACACGTGGGACGGGTCACCATGATATTTCCGGAGCATAGACAAATGGAATATTGGATGAACTGAGGATGCTACCTCCCCCACTCTCTCGAGAATCTCAAATGTGCCAATATACTTAGGGCCCAACTTGCCCTTCTTCCCAAATCTCATAACACCCTTCATGGGCGATACCCGAAGTAATACCCTCCCTATAACCATGAAGGCCATATCACGAACTTTACGGTCGGCATAACTCTTTTTCCTAGACTGAGCTGCACGAAGTCGATCCTGTATAATCTTGACCTTGTCCAAGTCCTCCTAAACTAAGTTTGTACCGAATAACCGAGCCTCTCCCGACACAAACCATCCCACTGGCGATCTACACCGTCTACCATATAATGCCTCATAGGGAGCCATATGAATGCTTGATTTGTAACTATTATTATAGGCAAACTCCGCTAACCAAGAACTGATCCCAAGAACCTCCAAAGTCAATAACACAAGCGCGGAGCAGATCCCCCAAGATCTGAATAGTACGCTCAGACTGCTCGTCCATCTAAGGATTAAATGATGTGCTCAACTCAACTCGAGTACCCAACTCACACTGAACTACCTCCAAAAGTGCGAGGTAAACTGCGTACCTCAACCAGAAATAATAGACACTGGCACACCGTGAAGACAAACGATCTCCCAAATGTATATCTTTGCTAACCGCTCCAGGGCATAAGTACTTGCCACTAGAATAAAATGTGCTGATTTAGTCAGTTTATCCACAATAACCCAAACGGCGTCAAACTTCCTCTAAGTCTGTGGGAGTCCAACAACGAAGTTCATAATGATACGCTCCCACTTCCACTCAGGAATCTCTATCTACTGAAGTAAACCACCGGGTCTCTAATGCTCATACTCACTGCCTTCCTACTCCATGCATCGGCCACCACATTGGCCTTCCTCGGGTGATACAATATATTGATGTCATAATCTTTCAATAACTCTAACCCTGTCCTCTGCCTCAATTTAAGATCCTTTTGCTTAAAGAAGTGTTGAAGACTGCGATGATCCGTGAAAACCTCACACGACACACCATAAAGATAACGCCTCCAAATCTTCAATGCGTGAACAATGGCTGCCAATTCTATGTCACGGACAGAATAATTCTTCTCATTGACTTTCAACTGTCGAGACGCATATGCTATCACCCTACCTTCCTGCATCAAAACCGCTCCAAGCCCAACACGGGAACATCGTGTATGATTCTGAAACTATGGGCAACACCGAAACTGGCGCCATGGTCCAAGCAAACTTGAGCTTTTGAAAGTTCAACCCACACTTGTCCGACCATTTGAATGGAACACCCTTTTGGTTGAATATGATCTTAATAGTTGAAGATGCGATGCATGAAGACCTTATAATTAATTACCCGAATTAACGTATCTCATTTAATGCCACATGGGCGGGCACCTACCTCGTAGGTTAAATCTCAATAATTATAACACGAAATTAGCAAATTATGCACCGAAATTTTTTATACAAATTGTTTTCAAATAAACCTAAAAAGCATGACTCCCTATTAGTACTATAGTACAAATTTTAATTTCACAAGGGAGAATTTTAAATACAAGAATTTTTATCACAAGGATCTCATCCTTATATAACTTCCACCGCGGCTCGTAGCCCGATTTAAACATATCAAATCATATTAAAATGCGAGGATCTCGCCCTCAGTTCTGAATCACAAGTAATATGCACACCGTGGCAATCAAAACATTCCATTTTCTTCTTTTATATATTTTCTGTTAAACAAAATTACAACACTTAATGATAGACATAGATATCTCCCAATACGAGCATTCACACAAGTAGATTTCAGGGTTAAGAAACTCACCCATAAGTGGAGCATATTAGGAGGATTTTCCTAGATACTCATAACCGAATCAAGTTAAGGAAATTGTCATTTTATAATAACTAGAGATTGTACTTGTAATGAACAACAGGCTGGGTCTCCACCTCTAGGATTCTGACCTCCACCTTCGACATTCCAACCCCTTCCCCTAGCTGGCCGTGTGAATTAAGTTGTAACTGCAATGAGGCACGTAGCCTGAGTGCTCTGATGAAATATGTCTCTCCCAAATCTAGGACAATTCTCATGATGTCCCTAGTGTCGCCACATTCATAGGAACCCCTTTTTTCGGGTTTGACTTCTCATACCGAGTTTATGCCAAATAACTGGAATAACCGTTGTAGCAACCTCGTAGTGATGATGCATTAAAAGAACTCATTTGAGCACCCCGAGTAATCATATATATGGACTGGGCTGGCCGATTGCCCGAGCCCCTGCCATAATAATTTGTTATTGCAGAGAAGAATCCCCCCGAATCTTTTAGAACCTCGAGACCTCTTGGTCTCCTTATCTTCCTCTTTTCCTCATCCCGGACACACTCTAACATCTAAGCAATTCCTACCACTAGCCGAAATAAAGTATCAACCTGCCCGGAGTCGTATAAAATTTTACGATCATAATTGAGTCCTTTAATGAGTCTGTGGACTCGCTCTCTGGCTATATGAACCGAAGTAGGAGTATGATGGGCTAACTTATCGAACCTGATGGCATATTCTGATACCGTCATGGTGACTTGATGCAACCGTTCAAACCCTATGCGCCTCGCATTATGGAGAGTCCGAGAAACAACTCTTTCAAAAGCATTTATGAGAACTAAGCCAAGTAGTTTGTGTTGCAATGGCTGGTCGTCCCCCTCGTAGGATTTCCCCAAACACCGGCGGCCAATTTCTTCTTTTACTATGTTGACTCAACACTGTTGAGCTACCCCATTTATTCATATACTCTTCGTTAGTATTTGGGGTAACTCTTATCCCAATTGATGCACAATGATCACAAAAGTAGAGCTCTATATAGATAAATCTTGACACGAACCACATAGTCTATAAGCTCGTCAACCACTATACTACCTCTAAAGCACCCTAAAATTTGCAACCGTGACTTCCACGCTGAGTTGACCTTCTGTAGATTTAAAGTTGTTTATATAACTCCTTCGGTAATGAGGTATAGGGTTATTAAGGAGGAATACATACCTCAAGTCCCATCTTTATCTCTTGCAAAATCTCAAGCCTTATACATTCCAGGCCAAAATCGATATAACACATGACCCTGCACTCTATTCCTTGACAGCGGACTTCCCCACTTGGAAAAAAGTCATAGGTCACCACGTCTGATAATCCACAATGTTAAACTTCACAGCTCATATAAATCAACCCCATTGCTTTCGACTATTCCCATGTCCTGCAATACTTCCTAGTAGCGGTCAAGAAAATCCTGTGGGTCCTCAAAAGATGTACCACTGAAATGGAGTGGATATAGTTTGGTAAACTTGTCCAACCTCAATAAACGGATTAGTGAGTCCTGTAACACTGGAGTAGCGATGAATCCTTCTGGAGCCTGAACTGGTCCAACATATACTGACTGGGCTAGAACCTCCGCTTCTAGATCCATCTAAGGCTGTACCATAGGTGCTAATGTTTGAGCTCTAGGCTGAGCTTTGCCTCTGCCTCTGCCTCTTCCGCTAATCGTATCTATCGTTGGGGCTCCATTTCTTGTCCGGTTGTAGACGCATTGCGTGATGTCGAGGTTTGCGAGTGAACAAGAATAGGCAAGTTCAATCATTGATGATAGAATAAATTCGCATGATTGAGTAGAATAGAAGTGAAATATTTCCTAACCAGAATATGCATCTAGAAAACTTTATTTCCTATGTTTTCCTATCAAAAGAAAAAAACTGACCCAGTGCCCGCATGGTCTAAACTCGAGGTTCGGACCAAAACTCGTTGACCCATTCTTCCCCGATCTCGGATATACAACTGGTTTTGGAATCCGACCTCAATTCGAGGTCTAAATTCCCAAATTTTGAAGTTCCTAAGTTCAACCCAAAATTCACAATTATTACCATGAAAACTCCAGATTCTAGGTTGAAATCTTGTTAAAAGTAGGTAAGGATTGAAAGGAATTAGTTAGAGATCACTTACCAATGATTTGGAGAAGTTTGGGTCTTTAGAAAATCGCCTATAGAGGTTTAGAGTTTGAGAGAATTGAAAAACGGGTGAAAATCCCATCTAAAATCTCACTTAACAGGCTGCGGTTATCGCAATTGCGATCAGGCGTTCGCAATTGTGAACCCTTTGAAATTTCACTGACTTCGCATTTGCGAAAAAAAAGTCGTATTTCCCAGGTCTGTTGACTTCGTATTTGCGAAGTCTGATCTCACAATTGCGAGATCAGAGACCTGGTGATAGGCCCCAGATGCACAGTTGGGATTTTCTAAGTCTAAACACTCCGTAGCCTATCAAAAAATCACCCGAGCCCTCTAGGATCCAAACCAAACATGCACGCAAGTCTAAAAACATCATACGGACATTCTCGTGCGATCCAATCTTCAAAATAACATAAAAACTACGAATTTAACCTCAAAACTCATGATTTTCTCAAGAACACTTCAAATTCACTAACTTTTCGACCGGACGTCCGAATCACGTCAAATCAACTCCGATTCTCACCAAATTTCACAGATGGAACTTAAATATCATAACAAACTTTTACCGGGCTCCAGAACCAAAATACGGGCCCGATACCAACGACTTCAAACATTAATTTATTTCTTTATTTCATTAAAAAATCCAACAAAACAATTTTCTTCAAAAATTGATTTCTAAAGCTAGGGACCTCAAAATTCAATTCCGGGCATATGCCCAAGTCCCATATTTTACTGCGGACCTCCCGGGATCGTTAGAACACAGATTCGGTTCCATTTACTCAAAATGTTGACCAAAGTTAACTAAAACCAAGTTTTAAATTCCAAAAATCATTAAGCTTTCTGGTTTCACATCCGGACTGCGCACTCAAATTGTGGTAATTAAAATTAATCTTTTAAGGCTAATGAGCCTGGAATGGAGTATTAATTCATAAGATGACCATTTGGTTCATCACATAAGCTCTTCATTATGTCAATAAACTTCTTGAATTGGTTCTCGCCATTTTTCTTGGAAAGCCTTTGAGGGTATGTAGGAGGAGGCCCTGACATTGGTTCCGTAGACTTTGGCACTACCGATTCCGGTATGTTAACAATGTGTTCCCTAGACGGGTTCACTTCTTCTTGAGTCTCCTCCACATTTTCATCAATATCAATTCTCACTTCATCATTAGCTTGAACCATATTGTTTGGAATCTCATATTCTTTAAGTATTTGATCATCATCCATAATTCTTCTTTGACTTTAGGCGGTGGCATCACCACATTTTCCACTCTTTGTGGTTACGACCTTGGCATGTCCCATGTTGTTCGCACACTTCGGGTTCACCACCATGTCACTTGGTAGTGCCCCCTTAGGAAGAGTGTTTAAAGCTTGCGAGATTTGCCCCAATTGAACCTCCAAATTGCGGGTTGAAGTTTCATGAGAGGCTAGTTGAGCATCGAAATCGGCATTCTTCTCCATCATTTGTTTGAACATGTGCTCAATTCTCCCCATCTCATTATTGGAACAACTAGCCCCATGTGACGTATGAGGTGGGTTGTTGCTTGGTTGTTGATACATCAGGGGCCTTTGAAAGCCCGACCCCCGATTCCCTTGGTTATTATTCCAACCTCCTTGGTTGTTTTCTCCCCAATTTCCTTGATTGTTACCACTCCAATTACCTTGGTTGTATTGATTATTCCAATTGCCTTGATTGTTTTGATTGTTCCAATTACCCTGATTGTTGTTACCACCACTCTAATTGCTTTGGTGCTTTGAGTTCCAATTCCCTTGATTACCTTGAGATCGCCATTGTTGTTGATTCGGGCCTTGAGAGGTGTTTCTTTGCCCTTGGTAGTTGTTCATATACTGCACTTCCCTCTCTTATTCATTGTATGATTCATCTTGGTCAAACCCACTATCATCTTGCACATATTTTTCCACAAGGTTATGCACTTGTTGACCATTTTGCCTTCGCTTGTTCACCATCATATTTACACCTTCCATTGCATTTACTTGCTTAGGATCTTGAACTTGTTGAAGTTGAGCTTTGGCTAACTGATTCATTGTGGTGGTCAACTCGGCAATTGCATGGCCATGATCATGTAATTCTTTATGTAGGTGAATCACATTACTGTCACCCTGAAGAACATTTGCTCTACTTTGCCACGCCGATGAAGTATCCGCCATTTCATCTAAAATCTCACAAGCTTCATCATATGGTGTTGTCATGAAATTTCTACCTGCAAGTTTGTTGACCACGCATTGATTGGTAGTATTGATCCCCCTATAGAAATTTTGTTGAATCATAGCCTCAGTTATGTCATTGTTTTGGCACACTTTAACCATAGTACAGTACCTCTCACGTATCTCATGCAAAGGCTCATCGGGTGCTTTCTTGCATGCTAGAATCTCGTCTCTAAGAGTAGCTATATGCCCGGGAGAAAAGAACTTGGCAATGAATTTCTCCACCAATTCATTCCATGTACGGATAGAATGGTTTGTCAATCTTTCTAACCAATCCAAGGCTTTCCCCTGTAGAGAGAAGGGAAATAGACTCAACCGTAGAGCATCCTCAGAGACGTTGGTCTGTTTACTCCCCCAGCAAGTGTCCACAAACCCCTTCAAGTGTTTATATGCATTTTGACTCGGAGCCCCGGTGAAGAATTCCCGTTGCTCTAGTAATGTGAGCATAACATTAGTGATTTGGAAGTTGCCCGCCATAATGCGGGGCGAGACTATGGCACTTGCATATTCTTCATTTTGCAACACCCGGTGTGGAGACACTTTTGGTGGAGGTGGGGGAGGGACGGGAATATTGTAATGAGGCGGTTGGCCTCGTCTATTTTCTTGAGGTTCAAGAGGATCCTCGTCAACTTGGTCATCATCCACATCCTCCCCCAAAGGCAAGTTTCCGAGAGGATCATTGTTGTTGAGAGCCATTTTTGTACCTATAATTGTTTCACAAAAAGATAAGTAACCCAGAAGGAAAAGAAGACAAGTTACACACAAAACCAAATATATAGCTAAATCCTTTTTTATCTCCCCGTCAACGGCGCCAAAATTGATGTCGCCCAAGTTCACACCACTGTTTGGGATTGTGAAGTGGTCGATTGCAATTATAATTACCCAACTGGGAGTCGGGATCGATTCCCCAGGAAGTGTAGATGGGATTAGGTATATACTTGAACTAAGCGTTTAACGTGTCTAAGATGAACTTCCGCCTACTTTGTTCTTTTAATCTACTTCTAAATTATGCTAATGTTTGGAAATGCAAAGCTAGAGAACGATATTTTTTGTGTTGTTTTTCAAGTTTGTAAAAGATCTAGGGTTGAGACTTCCACCTAGCTGTTTGCCTAACGGGTCGTGTGCTTTAGAGCAGGTTTCATTGGTCAGGGTATAATATAGCAATCAACACGCAATTACCCGCTCAATACCTTGCCCAATTTGGCTTTGTCAAGTCCAGATAGGTAATACAGAGGATAGATGCTCAAGTCGGGTTTTACTATCTCTAGATTCAACCCTTTAATTAACACTATCAATTTCTTGAGTTCATCCCAATTTCTTGTTAGCGAAGTTTTCCTAGACTCAGTCTCTCTTTCTAAAGTAGAGACTAAGTCAACTAGGCTTGAATCAATATTTGCAATCATTAATTATACAATTAGAGAAAGAACTAGGCTAAATATCACAACCCTAGATAGAGATTTATCTACATATAGATGAAAATGAAGAAATTAAAGAAGAAAAGATTATTAAACTCATATTAAATGATAAAGATGAAAATCCAATGTAATGTAGACAAGATATCATAAAATTTCCTAAACAAGTAAAGAAAAACAGTTCCCTACTTTCAGATATTCAAAACATAACCTAATTTTGTAAAAAAAAAAACTATTTATACAGAAGTGAAATTTTCGGAAAATATTGCCCTTTCGGAGGTTCTGTGGCCACACAGTTCTGTATGTAGTCTGCACTTTGCTGCAACTCTTTAAAGGAGAGACTTCTGCAGCCGCACAATTCTGAGTTGCGTCCGCACTTCTTAAGTTCTGCGGACCGTATATTTCTGAGTGCAGCCGCACTTTTGAGTTCTGCGGCCGCACAATTATAGTGCAGTCTGCACTTCTTGATGGACTCAGACTTGAAGCTCTTTGATCTTCATCTGATGCGGCCGCACAATTATTGTGCGGTCCGCACAATTATTGTGCGGTCCGCACTTTCAAAGCTGCTCTGATAGAAAATCCTTCATGATCTGCGACCGCAGACAGAATTCTGCGGTCCGCACTTTGGGCTTTTGCTTGACTTTTGTCCTTGTCAAAAAATACTCCTTCTTGAGTTAAATTTCATCGCTTTGGCTCATTTTCTATTACTCTTGCAAGTAAGCATATTTTATTAGTTTTCGGGAATACCTTTAAATTTCTTTATAGCTAAAACAAAAGTAAAAAGAGCGTAAATAAGTAGTCAAAATCTCCACTTATCAATGAAATCAGCAGATGATGTTAATCTTAAATTAAAAAACCTCAGCATGTAACTTATTGAAGCAATCTCTGAATCTATGAAAAATTAAAGAAAAGTATTAAATAAATATTCATGTAACTTTAAAAAAGAAGAGCTACAGATATAGAGAATTTGCATTTCAATTACGAGATTGCTCGTCAAATATCAAGATTTTTGTACACTCCAAGCAAACATAAGTTATTTATATGATTAATCGACTATGTCACTAAAAATATTTAAGGATTTAAAGAAATTCTTTTTTTTAATGTTGAAAGGTCGGCCAGCCTTAGCCCGCGACCCTCTTAGGGCTGGGTTTGGCTGGCCATTTTAAGGCCCGTTCATATGGCGGGCCAGCTCGTCCTAGCCAACCAAATTTAAAAGCCCACGAGGCTTGGGCTGGTTGGCCCGTTTTGACAGCTCTACTATCAAGACCCCAAATCCACTAGTCGTAATGGCACCTAACCAGACTCGCTAGGTAATCCAACTAATAACTATCAAATTTCAATAATATTAACAAGACAATAAAGTAAAGGAATTATCTGAATAGTATACATTTCCCAAGGACTGGTAGTACAAATGATGAGGTTCTAATAATAAAGTTTACAAAGCTGAAATGAAATAAATACATAGTCTGTTTGAAAAGTACATAAACAGAGTTTTATAGATTTAAGGCTACCACGAACAAAATGCAGCTACAACCGGGAAGCAGATACATCTTCAATCCAGCTCTTATTGAACACAGCAACATCAGCAGCCAACATTTGCACACAAGGTCCAGAAGTGTAGTATGAGTACAACTGACCACATGTACTTAGTAAGTAACAAACCTAACCTTAGGTTGAAAGTAGTGACGAGCTAACACAATGGTCGGTCCAATACCAATATTTCATCAACAGTTCATAACAACATAATACAAGTAATAAAAGGGGTATCTCAGAAATAAAATGCTCAGCTCGTTCACAGTTTCAAAAATAGGCATGCTTTTCCCAAAATCCTTTCAATAATAAGTAAGATGTTTCATTTTCAGATAGCATGAGGAAAGTAAGTCTCTATGCCCACATGTCAAGATACAGGTAAAATCATAAATGTCCCAAAACTGGGTAGCAGAAGGAAATACATCTCTATGCATGTATCTCAAGATGCATGACAAATGCAATGCATCTCGATGATGAGCTCATGTACTCACACTCTCAAAGTATTCAATCTCACTGTCTCGCATTCTCTCTCACTATGCTCAATGCTCAGACACTCAATCACTCAACGTTGTACAATACCCGTTGCGGCGTGCAGCCCGATACAATCATATAAGTAGCCATAAGGCTCGTCGTGGTGTGAAACACGGTCCATATACATAAATAGCCCTAAGGCTCGTTGCGGCATGAAACCCGATCCATATACATAAATAACCATAAGGCTCATTGTGGCCTGCAAACCGATCCATATACATTCACATAGCTCACATCTCGGCACTCAGGCCCTATCTCAGTCACTAACCTCTCCAGTCTCTCGGGCTCTCAGAAATCATACAAATCAGCCCACAAAGAGATAATAACAGGTATTAACAAGAAAATAAGAGGAGACGGAGATATGATACGCAAGTATAACTGTGACTGAGTACAAGAAAAAAATTAGCAACTAATTCAACAAGTACACGACCGTTGCAGGTCCCAACAGTAATATCATATGGCCTAAGCATGGTTTCTAAAATGAATGGTGGTCAAATTTCTAGAAGACCAAGGGAACATGTAAGTGACAATAAGTTATTCGACTTTACAGTCTCAAGGGACGGACCAAGTCACAATCCCCCAGTGCACACCCACACGCCTGTTACCTAGCATGTGCGTAACCTCAATACCAATTGCATAACAAGTATTTCGGGGTTTCAGACCCTCAACAGTACTTACCTCGAACAAGCCAATACCAATGCCGAGCAAGCCAAGCGATGCTCCAAAGATGCCATCACACGCGTAGAGACCTCCGAATGGCTCAAAACTAGCCAAAAGTAACTCAAATACATCAAATACAACCCAAGGAAACAATTCCAAATGATAAATATCGAATGCTCAATCAAAACCCAAAACTGGCCAAAAATCACACCCGGACCCGCGCCTTGAAACCCAACAAAACTCACAAAATCACACAACCCATTCAATTGCGAGTCCAACCATACTAGTTTCACTCAAATCCTACTCCAATTCGATGTTCAAAACCCAAAAGTTCATATTAGGAAACTTTAGGCCAAAACCTCTAATTCCCTCTTTAAATTCATCAACCAATTGCTAAAAATGAAAATAGATTCATGATATATAACAAAATCCGAGTAGAGAAAACTTACCCCAATTCATATGGTGAAATTTTCTCAAAATATCGCCTCAATTCGAGTCCCACATCTCAAAATATGAAGAAAAGACCAAGACCCTCGATTTATAGCTTCTGCCAGCATTTTCGCACCTGCGACACATTAGCTTCTGCAGTGTCGCTTCTGCGACATAACCTCCGCTTCTGCGGAATCAGCTGAGGACTCGACCCTCGCACCTACGGACAACATACCCACTTCTGCGACATTGCAGGTGCGACCCACCATCCACACCTGCGAAATACTTGGCTTTTGTGCTCCATCACCTCGCACCTGCGCATCCGCATATGCGCCCAAAACTCTACTTATGCGGTCTTCCTCACCCAACACTCACCTCGCATCTGCGACGCCTTTATCGCTTCTGCGGCCATCGCACCTGCGCAAAACTAGTTGCAAGTGCGATCACAGCCGAACCAACAACCTTTAAGAATGCACTTTGTAACGAAAATGATACGAATGTTGTCCGAAACTCATCCGAGCTACTCGGGACTCTGTCCGAAAATACCAACAAGTCCAATAACAAAATACACACCTACTCGAGGCATCAAATCACACATAACAACATCAAAATGACGATTCGCACCTCAGATCAAAATCTATGAACTTTGAACTTTCAATTTCCAAAACTCGCGCCAAAACATATCCAATCATCCCGGAATGAGCCCGAATTTTGCACATAAGTCCCAAATGACATAACAAAGCTATTCGAATTCCCGGAACCACAATTCGAATCCGATATCCTCAAAGTCAATTTCTAGTCAAACTTATGAACTTTCCAAACCTTCAAATTTCTAATTTTTGCCAATTTGTGTCGAAACCTTCTAGAAACATCCAACTGCAAATCCGTGCATACTCCCAAGTCCAAAATCCCCATTCAGACCTATCGGAACTATAAAAACTCCGTTTCAGGGTCAAATTCACAAAAAGTCAAACTAGGTCAACTCTTTCCACTTAAGCTTCAACAATGAAATTCATTCTTCCAAACCGATTCCGAATAACCTGAAAACCAAAATCGACGATTCACATAAGTCATAATACATCATACGGAGCTACTCATGCCCGTAAACTACCGAGCTAAGTGCAAATGCTCAAAACGACCAGTTGGGTCGTTACATCTACATATAAGTGTTGTTAATTGATATTGTTGAGGAGTGGGTTTCACGCCGCAACAATAATGAATATATATATATATATATATATATATATATATATATATATATATATATATATATNAAAAGATATATTGGGGATTGCGTTGCACGCCGCAACAGAATTGATTGAAAGATTATATTGTGGGAACGGGTTGCACGCCGCAACATAATGATAAAAGTAATAATAGATTGTGAGTGCCGATTGGCCTCGATTGGTGATATGACTTACCTGTTTTACCTCTATTCCTGTTGTTGTTGTTATTATTGTTATTATTATTATTATTATTATTATTATTATTATTATTATTATTATTATTATTATTATTGTTGTTGTTGTTGTTGTTGTTGTTGTTGTTGTTGTTGTTGTTGTTGTTGTTGTTGTTGTTGCATACAAGTTAATGTAAGCGACCTGCCTTAGCCTCGTCACTAGTTCGTCGAGGTTAAGCTTGGAACTTATAGAGTACATGTACTCATGCTAAAATCTGCACTTCTTGTGCAGATACCGGAGTTGGTCCTTTTGGCATAATGTAGACGTGCTTGGATTCAGCTACCAAAGGATACTTGAGGTATAGTTGCACAACATTCGCAGCTCTGAAGTTCCCTTCCACTTTATCCTAGTTGTGTATTTTCTTTCAGACAACTTTATTTTTATTCAGACCTCTATTTGTATTATTCTAGTAGCCCGCACTTGTGACACGAGTCCCGGTATGGTATTTAGACATCGCTATTATTTTGGTTTATTCACTTTTGTTCAGATTTTATTCCACTTATGTGTTATCTTTATTATTAATTAAACTGAATTGTTAAAAATGGCCAAAACTATTCTAACGTTGGCTTTCCTAGAAAGTGAAATGTTAGGCACCATCACGGTCCCGAAGGTGGAAATTTCGGGTCGTGACCAATTAAGAGTTATATGATGGGCATACATGACAAATGTGGAATTATGGGGATTATTAGGAAACTGTTTGATGAATTTCCCCATAGGTTCGTGGTTCATCATAGTGCCTGCTATATGGGTGAAATCAGTAAGGCTTTAAAACCTTCCAGACCTATGCCAGTTGAAGGTTCAAGTGCAAATGTATTCACAGTGTTCCCTTGGTTCGGTATACATTTGCACTGTGAATTTTGTTAGGAGTTTGTTCATGTATATGGACTTCCAAGTTGATATGGGTGAGGACTTCATCGATGATGCCATAATGTTTTGGATTCACAATCCAAATCTGAGAGAACTCTGTGAAGAGCCGAGGCAACAAAGCATAATGAACAGAGTTACTCGAGTCCATTTGTTGCCTGAAAATGACCTTGGCATGTGTAAATGTATCTTGATAGATACATGAAAAGAAATAATGATGGCGATGAACAATAATAGCAAATTTTTTAACACTCGACAGGGTAAAGATATTCTACTAACAAGTCTTCTGTGTCTTGCATACCCATACTCTTCTTCACCAAATAGTATTCTCATCTTTCAGCTCACAATTGGTGCTTTGACATGTGCAACTTGTGTAAACTCTGTTGAAGATATCTTAAGAAAGCTTCCAGGAGTAAGAAAGGCAGTAGCAGATTTGGCTACATCACTAGGCATGGGTAGATATGGTCCATCCATAATCGGTAAAGATGATATATTGAATGCAACTGAGTATGCTAGTTTTGAAGTTTCAGTTGTACAGAGCAGAGAACAAGTCAAGATTGTACTGAGGGTGGTTGGACTATCTGATAAGATGGATGTGCAATTGATGGAAGTCATTCTTCCGACGTTGCATGGTGTAAAACAATTTTATGTTGAGAGGAAAACAAGAAAAGTAGAAGTTGTTTTGGATCTTGAGGTTTTAGACTCGAGATCCTTAATTGATACAATTGAAGTTCTGGTTCTACTTGATGCTATACTCAAGGTGGCATAGTGCTATACTTTGGAGAACATATTTAACATTTGCTGGCGAGCGAATTGAAAATTCAAAGAGACACAACATCTCTCTGGACTTTTATCTTGGAAATGGAAATACTATTACTCGATCAGTTCATGCGTTCACCAATGATGTTGTTGGGTTGTTTATTTCTGCTGTTATACATATTGATAGTGATGAGTTTGATGACAACTTTGATTCCTTATTGTTGGTTCAAGATACTACTCTAACTGGTGGAATGGTAACTTACTCTTCTATGTATCATTCTGTCATATATAGAGGTGGTAAGCTCACCAATGCTGTTGATGTTAGTGCCAATCATACCAGACTCATTCTTGCTGCCATCCATGGTATTTTAATTGCTGTTTTTGGAACCGTCAGTGACTTGGTTTGGGTTTTATTATGTGGTGTTCGTAGATTATTTTATGTTAGCTGAGTCCAGTTGTTATTTACATTTTAGTACCTAAAGATGTCCACTTTTGTTGGTCGACACGTGTCCATTTTGTTAGGCTACTAGTTGTTTAATACCGTGTTTTCCCTGTTTTGTTCAATTATGTTGAATGAGAAATCAATTTTAACTTCTTGTTTTCTCTGTTTTCTTTCTTTGCTTTCTTAGTTCATTCCCATGGCCATTCCCATTCGGGAATAGTTACAGTGTTTGAAAATTCAAATTCGAATTCAAAGCTTTGGAGCTTTTGAATGGCTGTCAATAGTGAAGAATTAAATACCTTCAAAATTTATTTATTGACAATTTCAACAAAAAAAGAGGATAAAAAGCAGAGAAAAATGAAGGAAGAAAAATTAAAGAAAGAAGAGAGAAAGAGAAACGGAGAAAGAGAGAGAGAGAGAGAGAGAGTAGGGATGGGGAAATAACTGATTCCCTATCAAATTCCTAATATAAAGGGATACTCATTAAATTTGTATATAATAGGTAAATTTTAGATGCCAATGTAATTAAATTAAAATTTGATTAAGGAGGGTAAATAGTTTTCATATATAGTATAGGAAGTTGTTGGCCCAAGAAATTGAATGGTTTTGAAGACTGACAAAGGAACTCAGAAATGAACCAGATCCATCACTAACAGACATAGACACAAGTAGAGTCAAAGGCACGTGAGGTGCACGTGCAGGAGACAAACAAAATATGGTAAAGTAAGAGATATCTCCTGATCGAAAAGATTGCAAAATGATAAGGAGAAGGACTGTAATGAACCAAAAAGGGTCATCCCGCATATTTCTAGCTAAACCTATGTTCCGAGGTCAAGAGAACCTCCTTCTATCTCATCTAGTTTTGCGTGCGCAGCCCGGAAGTGTAGCCGGGAAGTCGTTATGAGAAAAAAAACTAATGAAATGATGTTTTTGTACTTAAAAATCTAGTAGAGTCGACTTTGGTCAACATTTTTTGTAAACAGACCCGCACCTATGATTTAACAGTCCCAGAAGGTCCGTAGGAAAATATGGGACTTAGGCGTATGCCCGGAATCGAATTCCGAGGTCCCAAGTTCGAGAAATGAATTTTTGAAGAAAATTGTTATTTGAAAAATATAAAGGTTTTTGAATATGAAATTCTATGTGAAACCTATGGTATCGGGCCCGTATTATGGTTCCGGAGCCCGGTACAGGTCCTATATATTATATTTGCTATGTTTGTGAAATTTGGTAAGGAACGGAATCCATTTGACGTGATTCCGACCTAAATTGCAAAAGTGAGGTTTAAAGAAAGTTGTGAGAATTTTTTATCGATTTTGAGGCCTAATTCGATGTTTCCTATGTTATTTGGGTGATTTGATTACACGAATAAGTCTGTACGATATTTTCGAGGTTGTGTGCACTATTGGTTTGGGGTTCCGAGGGCTCGGGTAAGTTTCGAGTAGGTCTCGGGGTGTGCTAGGCAAAATCACAACTGTTGCAGGTTCAGAGAATTTCAAATCTCTGATCCTGCTGGTGTGGTCCGCGGTCCCTTTTTCGCGGCCCGCGGTGATAGTCCTCGCGGCCGCGGTCGCCTTGCGCGGTCCGCGGTGGAAGGCCTTCGCGGTCCGCGGTCGCTTAGCGCGGCCCGCGGTGGAGGGGGTCTTTGCGGTCCACGGTCGTTTAGCGCGGTCCGCGGTGGGGAACCTGAGACGGGTATAAATAAGCGGGATTTTCAGTATTTTATTCATTTTTCAAGACTCCAAACATAAGAGGCGATTTTTCCAAGCACTCCTTCTTCTCCAAAACAATTGTAAGTGATTTCTAACTCATTTTCTTCACTCCTTAACTTCTTTTTACAAGATTTCGTGCCTAGAATCTAGGGTTTTCATGGTAAAATTGGGAATTTGGGTAGTAACCTAGGGTTTTCGAGAATTTAAGGAATTACCCATGAATTGGCTATGAAATCATACAAAAATCATATATTAACGATCCTTAGGTTATGGGTGAGTGTTTCCTTCGTAAATTTTTGGAATCCGAGCGTGCGGGCCCGGGGGTGGATTTTGGGATTTCTTCAAGAATGATGAATTGACTAAATAAATAGGAGAATTCCATGCTTTTGAGTATAATTTGATATATTTACGTAACATTTGATTAGTTTCGAGTCCTTGGGTGATGAGTTCGGAGTTTCGGGTGCATTCTTGACCCAGGGAGTAGGTTCGACGCTAGGTGAGTCTCCTTTCTAACCTTGTAAGAGGTAATTGTCCCCCTAGGTGATCTAAATGCTATGTGTTAATGTCTGTGGGGTCTACATACGTACCAAGTGACAAGAGCCCGTATGTAGCGGCTATTATTGTTATGACGGGTAGTTTAAGGACCCACGAGCATGCTTTTATGTGCCTTACATGTATCCCTAAATGTATGTTGAGTGCTTATTATTCTTCAATTGGCATGAAGATATTAGGAAGTCATGTTTTATATTTCATTACTTAAGTTCTTGTTTCAAGTATAATCTCTGTTAAATGTTTGAAATTCTAATAATTCAGTGTACGTATATGAGCACCCGTGTCACATGTATGATTCGTGAGCGGGGTAGCCTTATCATTATGTAAACCGCGTCACATGATCAATTTGCGAGCGGGGTAATAGATGCATCTATGGTTCGAGCCGTTCGACCCTCGGCATTGCACATTTATTTTCGCAATGCTTTTGCCGTACGCTCCGGCATACTATGTGTTGTGTATTTGATTGAGAGTCTTGTTGTTATTATATAAACTGCCTCATGTAAAAAGGGACAGTAGTTCATTATATACTATCGTGATTTGACAGGTAGAAGTGAGTTGTAAATTTACATTTGATATTTCATGTCTTTGTGATTTAAAGGACTGCTATCCCTGCTTAGTTTTATTTAGCTCTGTTATTTACTCATGGCCCTAGTAAGTATCACGTCTACTTCCCGTCACTACTTCTTCGAGATTAGACGGGATACTCACTAGGTACATATTTGTTTATATGTACTCATGCTACGCTTCTGTACTTAATTGTACAGGTTCTGAGGCAGGTGTATCTGGTTATTAGACCGGAGCACGATCTTGAGAGCATACCCTGTACCCGACTCCACGGTGAGCTGCTCCCCCTTGGCGATCCTCAGGAGCACTTTGGAGTTGCCTTTTGGGATTGTCGTCCATTTACTTCAGATAGTAGCTCAGTTATTCTATCTTATTTTGTATATTTCACTAGTTCGCCCGTAGACTTGTGACACTAGGTCTTGGCACGCGTAGTAGATATTATATTTTGGCACTGTATATATATATATATATATTTTTATGTGTTAATTACGGCCCTTTTGGTTATGTTGATTTAAGATGGCTAAGTTACATGTTTTCACCTTACAATTTAACCTTAAAATTTGGCACGTTTTGGAACAATTTATCAAAATAGGTAATCTCGTTAGTAACACAAGTGTTGGCTTGCCTGACCGTGGCGTTGGGCGCCATCACGATCTGAGTTCGGATTTGGTTTGTGACAACATGGTATCAGAGCCCTAGGTTCACGTAGGTCTCACAAGTCACGGGCAAACCTAGTAGAGTCCTGCGGATCGATACAGAGACGTCTGTATTTATCTTCGGGAGGCTATAGGGTGTTAGGAAATCGCTTTTTATTCATATTCTATCGTGCAGTCTATGGTATACAAAAACTCATTTTTCTATTCTCTCAAAGATGGTGAGAATGCGCGCATCCAATGTTCCATACCTGGGAGAGGCCGCTACCCTCGTCTTTAGAGGTCGTGGCAGAGGCCGGGTGAGGGCACCGTCCCGAGTTAGGGGACTAGGGCGTCCCAGAGCTGTTCCAGTTGCACCACCACCAGAGGATCCTATCATAGTGGAGAAGGACGAGGTACCTCCAGCAGATCTTGCTCCAGTGGACTTCATGACGGCGCTAGGCTTCCGGGAGGTCATGGGCAGCAGATCCTTCCACTTCTCAGGCAGGAGGGGGAGTCCAGACCCCTACTGCCCAGGCTTCAGGTTAGATAGCAGCATTACATCATACCCCGGGTACACTGCCCGTGGGTGGGGTCCAGCCAGTAGCAGTAGCACCAGAGCTCAGACCAGCTGCGGACGGCGATCCGCAGAAATTATTGGATAGATGGACTCGATTGCACCCTCCAGTCTTCGGGGGTGAGCGAGGCGAGGATTCTCAGGACTTCATTGACAGGTGCAGGGACAGACTGCACAACACGAGGATATTAGAGTCCCATGGAGTGGATTTCACTACCTTTCAGCTTGAGAGCAGGGCCCGCAGATGGTGGCAGTCCTATATCTTTGGTAGACTAGAAAGTTCCCCTCCTATCTCTTGGGAGCAGTTCACTTAGTTATTCCTGGACCGATATATTCCACCCTCCGAGAGGGAAGAGCTGCAGTATCAATTTGAGCAGCTGGAGCAGGGACAGATGTTAGTGACAGACTACAAGGCCAGGTTTTCGGAGTTGTCTCGTCATGCCCTTATGATCCTTCCTACTGACGCTGAGAGGGTGCGGAGATTTTTAGCTGGGCTGCAATCAGGTAGTAGGGCCAACATGGCCCGTGAGGTGGAGATGGGGACACCCTATCAGCTTGTGGTCGAGATAGCTCGTCGGATTGAGGATTATCGATCGAGGGGCAGAGAGCAGGGTCAGCGGGACAAGAGAGCTAGATTTTTGGGAGATTTCAGAGGTTCCCCAGTCAGAGGTAGGGGTCAGTTCAGTCGGGGACAACCTAGAAGGCCTCCATATTCAGCTCCTCCACCACCTCCCCGTGCTGCTCCAGTGAGGCCTTATTTCAGCGCCATGCCGGAGAGTTCTTACCGCCCACCATGAATTCAGGGTTCCTCTGACGGGTATTCTGGTCATCAGGGGTCTTCTAGTCCTTACTTCAGTGCCACGTCAGATGGTTCTCACCGTCCCCCAGCTATCTAGGGTTATTCTTCAGGGCAGCAGGCATTGTCACCGGTGAGATGTTATGAGTGTTGGGATTCATGCCATATTAGGAGGACTTGTCCCAGGCTTTGGGGCAAGGCTGTTTAGCAGAGTTACCAGCCTACATACTCAGCATCGGCGCCTCGTCCACCCCAAGGTGGAGGGTAGACTGGTAGAGGTCGCCCCGGAGATGGAGGCCAGGCAGGAAGAGCTCTGCCAACTCCTATTCATTCCAGCGGAGGTCAGTCTTCCGGTGCACCAGCCAGATTCTATGCTATTCCGGGCCGAGTAGATGCAGTGGCCTTAGACGCCGTGATCACAGGTACTATTTCAGTATGTGGTAGAGAGGCATCAATGTTATTTGATCCAGGATCCACTTATTCATATGTGTCAGCCTTATTTGCTTGTTTCTTGGATGTTCCTCCTGAGTCCTTGAGTTCTCCTATATATGTGTCCACTCCTGTGGGCGAATCTATGGTAGTAGACCGGATCTATCGGTCTTGTGTGATCACCTTCTGTGGGTTCGAGACCAGAGCGGACCTTTTATTGCTCGACATGGTCGATTTCAAGGTTATTCTAGGCATGGATTGGCTATCTCCTTATTATGCCGTGCTAGATTGCCATGCCAAGACAGTTACTTTAGCCATGCCAGAATCACCTAGGCTGGAGTGGAGAGGTTCCTCAGTTAGTGCAGCCAGCCGGGTTATTTCATTCCTGAAGGCTCGACACATGGTCGAGAAGGGTTGTCTGGCCTATCTTGCTTATGTGCGGGACACCACCGCCGAGTCTCCGACGATTAATTCAGTGCCAGTTGTTCGAGAGTTTACTGATGTATTTCCTTCCGACCTTCCAGGCATGCCTCCGGATCGTGATATTGATTTCTACATTGATGTAGCTCCAGGCACTCAGCCTATTTCTATTCCCCCATACCGTATGGCTCCGAAGGAGCAGCTTGAGGAGTTGTTAGCTAAGGGGTTTATCAGACCGAGTGTATCGCCGTGGGGCTCTCCAGTCCTATTTGTGCAGAAGAAGGATGGGTCTATGCGGATGTGTATTGATTATCGCCAGTTGAAAGAGGTCGCCATCAAGAACAAGTATCCTCTGCCGCGCATCGATGATTTGTTTGACCAGTTGCAGGGTGCTAGGGTGTTTTCTAAGATTGGTTTGAGATCGGGGTACCACCAGTTGAAGATTCGGGCCTCGGATGCTCTGAAGACTGCTTTCCATACGAGATATAGCCACTATGAGTTCCTAGTGATGTCTTTTGGCTTGACTAATGCCCCAGCAACATTTATGGACTTGATGAATAGGGTGTTCAGGTCGTATATTGATTCTTTTGTCATTGTCTTCATTGATGACATCTTGATTTACTCACGTAGCATGGGTGAGCACGAGCAGCATTTGATAGTTGTGCTCCAGACCTTGCGGGAACAGAAGCTATATGCTAAGTTCTCCAAGTGTGAGTTCTGGTTCGATTTCGTGGCATTCTTGAGGCATGTGGTATCCGGAGAGGGTATCAAGGTTGATCCTCAGAAGATTGAGGCAGTTCAGAGTTGGCCGCGTCCTACTTCCGCTACAGAGATCATAAGCTTTTTGGGCCTAGCAGGTTATTACCGCCGCTTTGTGGAGGGGTTTTCTTCTATTGCAGCACCATTGACTAGATTGACTCAGAAGAATTCCCCGTTCCGATGGTCTGATGAGTGTGAGGCGAGCTTTCAGAAGCTCAAGGCAGCCTTGACTTCGGCACCAGCTCTAACATTACATTCCGGTTCTGGGATGTATACTGTGTATTGCGACGCTTCACGCGTTGGTTTGGGATATGTGTTGATGCAGGAAGGAAGAGTTATCGCTTATGCTTCGCGCCAGCTGAAGGTTCATGAGAAGAATTACCATGTGCACGATTTAGAGTTGGCAGCGATTGTTCATGCTCTTAAGATTTGGAGGCACTACTTGTATGGTGTGTCCTGTGAGGTTTATACAGACCACCGCAGCTTGCAACACTTATTCAAGCAGAGGGATCTCAATTTGAGGCAGTGCAGATGGCTTGAGTTGTTGAAGGATTATGATATCACCATTCTTTATCATCCGGGCAAAGCAAATGTAGTAGCAGATGCCTTAAGCAGGAAGGCAGAGAGTATGGGTAGCTTGGCCTACATTGCAGCAGAGGAGATACCTCTAGCCTGGGACATTCAGCCCTTGGCAGCCTGGTGAGGTTAGACCTTTTATAGCCTCGTCGAGTTTTAGCACATGTGGTTGCTCAGTCTTCGTTATTGGGAGAGATTAAGGCTCGGTAGTTTGATGATCCGTACTTGGCAGATCTACGGGACACAGTAGTTCAGGGTGGCGCCAAGGAGGTTACTATTGGCGAGGATGGTGTTCTGAGACTTCATGGTCGTCCATGTGTTCCTAATATTGAGGGCCTGAGGTAGAGGATTCTAGAGGAGGCACACAGTTCTCGGTATTCTGTTCACCCTGGTACTACGAAGATGTATCGTGATTTGAAGCAGCACTTTTGGTGGAGGCGGATGAAGAAGGACATTGTGGAGTATGTGGCTAGGTGTCTTAGTTGCCAGTAGGTAAAGTATGAGCACCAAAGGCCAGTAAGCCTACTTCAGCAGATGCCCATTTCATGAGTGGATGTGGGAACGCATCACTATGGACTTCGTGGTTGGGTTGCCTCGGACTTTGCGGAATGTTGACGCGGTTTCGGTCATTGTGGATAGGTTGACCAAATTGGCGCATTTCATTCCAGTGGCTACTACTTATACTTCTGAGAGGTTGGCCCATATCTACATTCAGGAGATAGTCCGGTTGCACGGTGTGCCGGTGTCCATTATATCGGATCGAGGTCCTCAGTTCACCTCGCACTTCTGGAGAGCATTGCATAGTGAGATGGGTACCTAGATAGATCTCAGCACGATATTTCACCCTCAGACTGATGGTCACTCGGAGCGTACAGTTCAGATATTGGAGGACATGCTTAGGGCATGTGTGATTGACTTCGGAGGTCAGTGGGACCAGTTTTTTCCTTTGGCCGAGTTTGCTTACAATAATAGTTATCAGTCCAGCATCGAGATGGCTCCATTTGAGGCTTTCTACGGTCGGCGATCTCGTTATCCTATCGGGTGGTTTGAGCCTAGCGAGGCTAAGTTATATGGCACTGACCTGGTGAAGGATGCCTTAGAAAAGGTAAAGTTGATTCAGGAAAGGCTCCGCCCAGCACAGTCCAGACAGGAGCGTTACGCGGATCAGAGGGTGCGTGATGTATCATTTATGGAGGGAGACAAGGTTCTGTTGAAGGTCTCGCCGATGAAGGGTATTATGAGGTTCGGGAAGAAAAGCAAGTTGAGCCCAGGGTTCATAGGCCCTTTCGAGGTATTGAGGCGAGTTGGGGAGATTGCTTATGAGCTAGCCTTACCTCCCAGTTTATCAGGAGTTCATCCGGTCTTTCATATATCCATGCTCCGGAGGTACCACGCCGACTTCTCTCACGTGGTTGATTTCAGCACTATTTGGTTGGATGCGAGGTTGGGCTACGAGGAGGAGCCAGTTGCTATTATTGATAGACAGGATCGCCAGTTGAGGTCCAAGAGAGTTTTTGCGGTGAAGGTCCAGTGGAGGGGCTAGCCAGTCGAGGAGGCGACTTGGGAGTTCAAGTCTGATATGCAAAGCCGATATCCCCATCTTTTCCCCGATTCAGGTATCTTTCTATGATCGTTCGAGGATAAACGTTTGTTTTAGAGGTGGAGATTGTAATGAGCCAAAAAGGGTCATCCACCGTATTTCTAGCTAAACCTGTGTTTCGAGGTCAAGAGAATCTCCTTCTATCTCACCTTGCTTTGCGTGCGCACCCCGGACGTGTAGCCAAGAAGCCGTTATGAGGTAAAAAAATAATGAAATGATGTTTTTGTACTTAAAAATCTAGTAGAGTCGACTTTGGTCAACATTTTTGGTAAACGGATCCAGACCTATGATTTGACGGTCCCGAAGGTCCGTAGGAAAATATGGGACTTAGGCATAGACCCGGAATCGAATTCCGAGGTCCCAAGTTCGAGAAATGAATTTTTGAAGAAAATTATTTTCTGAAAAATATAAAGGTTTTTAGAAATGAAATTCTATGTGAAACCTATGGTATCAGACCCGTATTATGGTTACGGAGCCCGGTACAGGTCCTATATATTATATTTTCTATGTCTGTGAAATTTGGTAAGGAACAGAATCCATTTGACGTGATTCGGACCTAAATAGAAAAAGTGAGGTTTAAAGAAAGTTGTGAGAATTTTTATTGATTTTGAGACCTAATTCGATGTTTCCTATGTTATTTTGGTGATTTGATTACACGAATAAGTCCGTAGGATGTTTTCGAGGTTGTGTGCACTATTGGTTTGGGGTTCCGAGGGCTCAGGTAAGTTTCGAGTAGGTCTCGGGGTATGCTAGGCAAAATCACAGTTGTTGCAGGTTCAGAGAATTTCAAATCTCTGAACCTGCCGGTGCGGTCTGCGGTCCCTTTTTCGCAGCTCGCGGTGGGAGTCCTCGCGGTCGCCTTGCACGGTCCACGGTGGAAGGCCTTCGCGGTCCGCGGTCGCCTTAGCGCGGCCCGTGATGGAGGGAGCCTTCGCGGTCCGCGGTGGGGAACCTGGGAGGGGTATAAATAAGCGGGATTTTCAGTATTTTATTCATTTTTCAAGACTCCAAACATAAGAGGCAATTTTTTTAAGCACTCCTTCTTCTCCAAAATAATTGTAAGTGATTTCTAACTCAGTTTCTTCACTCCTTAACTTCTTTTTAAAAAAATTCATCCTAGAATCTAGGGTTTTCATGGTAAAATTGGGAATTTGGGTAGTAACCTAGGGTTTTGGAGAATTTAAGGAATTACCCGTGAATTGGCTATGAAATCATACAAAAATCAAATATTAACGATCCTTAGGTTATGAGTGAGTGTTTCCTTCGTAAATTTTCGGAATCCGAGCGTGCGAGCCCGGGGGTGGATTTTGGGATTTCTTCAAGAATGATGAATTGAATAAGTAAATAAAAGAATTCCATACTTTTGAGTATAATTTGATATATTTACGTAACATTTGATTAGTTCGGAGTCCTTGGGTGATGAGTTCGGAGTTTCGAGCGCATTCTTGACCCAGGGAGTACGTTCGACGCAAGGTGAGTCTCCTTTCTAACCTTGTAAGAGGGAATTGTCCCCCTAGGTGATCTAAATGCTATGTGTTAATGTCTGTGGGGTCTACATACGTACCAAGTAACAAGAACCCGTATGTAGCGGCTATTATTGTTATATCGGGTAGTTTAAGGACCCACGAGCATGCTTTTATGTGCCTTACATGTATCCCTAAATGTATGTTGAGTGCTTATTATTCTTCAATTGGCATGAAGATATTAGGAAGTCAGGTTTTATATTTCATTACTTAAGTTCTTGTTTCAAGTATAATCTCTGTTAAATGTTTGAAATTCTAATAATTCTGTGTACGTATATGAGCACCCGCGTCACATGTATGATTCGTGAGCGGGGTAGCCTTATTATTATGTAAACCGCGTTGCATGATCGATTCGCGAGCGGGGTAATATATGCATCTATGGTTCGAGCCGTTCGACCCTCGGCATTGCACATTTATTTTCGCAACGCTTCGGTCGTACGCTCCGGCATACTATGTGTTGTGTATTTGACTGAGAGTCTTGTTGTTATTATATAAACTGCCTCATGTAAAAAGGACAGTAGTTCATTATATACTATCGTGATTTGGCAGGTAGAAGTGATTTGTAAATTTACGTTTGATATTTCATGTCTTTGTGATTTCAAGGACTGCTACCCTTGCTTAGTCTTATTTAGCCCTGTTATTTACTCATGGCCCTAGTAAGTATCACGTCTACTTCTCGTCACTACTTCTTTGAGATTAGACGGGATACTCACGGGGTACATATTTGTTTATATGTACTCATGCTACGCTTCTGTACTTAATTGTACAGGTTCTGAGGCAGGTGTATCTGGTTATCAGACCGGAGCGCGATCTTGAGACATACCATGTACCCGACTCCACGGTGAGCTGCTCCCCCTTGGCGATCCTCAACAACACTCTGGAGTTGTCTTTTGCGATTGCTGTCCATTTACTTCAGACAATAGCTCAGTTATTCTATCTTATTTTGTATATTCCACTAGTTCGCCCGTAGACTTGTGACACTAGGTCTTGGCACGCGTAGTAGATATTATATTTTGTCAATATATATAGGTAATCTCGTTAGTAACAAAAGTGTTGGGTTGCTTGACCCCGGCGTTGGGCGCCATCACGACCTGAGTTCGGATTTGGGTCGTGACAAGTACTCCTTACTCAGTAAGAATAGAATCAAAGATAAGGGAAGATTTGTGGAGTTGAGATTAACTAGAACTCTTCCGCCAAGGAAGAGCAACATTAGAACTCTAGTTAACTCTTATCTAGTAATCCTATATATATATTGCAGGTTGTTCTTATTGTAAAGGTACACACAAAAGCAGAAGTTAAGCAAGAATTGAGAGCAAACTTAACGAGGCAACTTTTGCAAGCAATTTATGTGTGATTTGAGTGTGCGACTTTGAAGTTACTTGAAACAGCTAGAAGAACCAGTTCCAACTATTGTCTTTTAGTCTAGTTTATTTGTAGTAGGTGATTTAACTTGTACCTTTTCACCTTTATCTAGAAGCGTATGTAATAGGTATTGTGTGTTTCAAGTTATAGCTAACTTGGAGTTTGTCGCAAGTAGCTAGAGGCTAGTTTGCTACAAGGGATTAGAGGTAATCTTAGTTTTACAGAAGAGTTTTCTAAATGTTGTTTGGATCACTAATTTAGTAAAGAGTTTTGAGAAAATCCTACTAGGAAGTAGGTCGTGATTTTTTTCACCTTTTCAGCCAGGTGTTTTCCATGTAAAAATATTTGTGTTCTTTATTTTATACATTTATTATTCCGCAAACAGTAGGAGTTAGAACACATAGAAGAACCTGGTCCTTCTATAACTAGTGCACGCGAAAATCGAATACCACAAAAATCACCCCCCTTCTTGTGTGGTATTGACGTATAAAACATCAATTGGTATCATAGCGGGTTATCCTTGAAGAAGCTAACACCTTAGGAGAAGATCATGATGAGTGCACCACCTGGGAACTGGGAAGGACAATCAATAGCTAGGCCTCCACTCTTCAATGGCCAGTACTACTCCTTGTGGAAGAACAGAATGAGAGACCATATAATTGGTGAAGACTACGAGGTGTGGGACATTGTTACTGATGGTCCCTTGGCCACCGTGAACAAGAATGTTGAAGGAGTAGATGTGCCAAAGACAAGAGGTGAATGCACTGCTGAGGATTTGAGAAAGTGGGAAAAGAATGCTAAGACTAAGAAGTGGCTTATGTGTGGACCTGGTCTAGATGAGTACAGCAGAATTCAAAGTTGTACCACTGCTAAAGAAATTTGGGATACGTTGCAAGTGGATCGTGAAGGAACTGCTCAAGTGAAGAGGTCCAGAGGTACTCTACCATATTCTCAATAAGAGAATTTCTCTATGAAGGAAGGAGAGACTATTCAAGAGATGTATACAAGGTTCACTACACTGACTAATGAACTGAAATCTCTTGGAAGGACTCTTCTTGAAGAAGACAAGGTTGAGAAGATTCTGACAAGAGTTCTGCAGTCTCTTGGGAAAGCAAGATCACAGCGATTCAGGAATCCAAGAACATCGCAACTCTCAAACTGGATGAGTTGATTGGAAATCTCACTGCCTATGAACTTAGAAGGCAGACCATGAAGATGGATGCTCCCAAGAAGGAAAGGAGTCTGGCACTCAGAATCACTGAAAGAGCAGATATGGAGGAAGATGAAATAGCTATGATCACCAAGGATTTCAAGAAATATATTATGAGAGGAAAGGGATCCTCAAGAGGGGGAAGTTACAACAAGGCAAGGGTACCAGAAAAAACGACTAATGAGGGATGCTACAAATGTGGTAAGACTGATCATCACATCAAGAACTGCGCTCAATGGGAAGTTGAATGGAAGAAGGAAAGATCTGAACGAAGGAACCGGAAAAAGGAATAGGTTCATCCCAAGAAGAACAAATGATCAACAAAGGCTATGGTTGCTGCTTGGGGAGAAAGTTCAGATGAGGAATCAGATGAGGAATCTCATGAGGAATTTGAGGTAAGTATAATTCATCTCAAAGACAATATTAAGTTCTTGTCCAAAGAGAAACTCTCTGAATTACTGCTAGATTTTATTGATGAATCTGAGGTAATTAATAAGGAAAAGGAACAGTTGTCTAAGGAGTATGTGATTTTAAAAGCAAAGTGTAAGAACCTGGAACTCAGAGTCAGTGAGGCTGTGAGTGAAAATACTGCTCTGAATAACTAGGTTCATATATTTGAAACAAATGTCCTAGAGTTAAAATCTGAAAATCTAAAACTGAAACTAAGAACTAGTAAGAAGATAGCTGACAGCTCTCAACTCACCTTAGAAGAAAATGTAGGTAAACTAAAAGATGAGTTGTATAGGAAGGATGAACAGATAAGAGTGTTGAAGGAGGAACATGGTAAGGTCAAGCATGAATTAGACAGAACCTGTAAATGGAACAGATCCTCCGATGGTTTGACATGGCTACAAGAACATCATAGTAGCAATATAAGAGGACTTGGCTTCGGGAATCAGCTGCCTAAATAGGATCCTAAAAGCAAGTACCTCGCTCTTCTTGAGAACAAAATTTGTACCCACTGTGGTAAGACTGGTCACTACAAAAGTGAATGTAACGCAAAAGAACATGCCAGTCAAAAGAACAAAAGTTTTGTTCAAGGGAAGAATTCGTTACCAAATTGGGCTAAAAAGAATTTAATTCATCCTTTTGCTTATATAAAGGGACCCAAACTAGTTTGGGTTCCTAATACTAACCCATGATTCTCTTTTGTAGGTTCAAGTGAAGGGTAGTAGACAAATATGGTACATGGATAGTGGCTGCTCAAAGCACATGACTGGTAACAAGGACCAGTGCCTTTCACTTGAGGACCTCAAAGGAGGAAATGTCTCCTTTGGAAATGAAAATAAGGATGAAATCATTGGGGTTGGTAAGGTAGGTAAAGATGACACTCGTTCCATTAAGAATGTCTACTTGATAGATGGCTTGAAATATAGCCTAATCAGTGTGTCCCAACTGTGTGACAGGGGTAACTTGGTAGCATTCACTTCTACAAAATGTTTTGCAATAAATCTTATTACTAACACGATTGTTTTGCAGGGAAAAAAAGTGAACAATATATACATCATAGATCTGTCCACACTTTCAAAAAATGAATTAACATGCTTAAGTGTGCTGGATAGTGATCCCCTCCTTTGGCATAAGAGACTTGGACATGCAAATCCTAGTCAACCCAACAAATTAGTCTCCAAGGACTTAGTGATAGGACTGCCTAACATTAAGTTCAAGGAAGACAAAGTTTGTGAGGCTTGTGCAAGAGGGAAGCAGGTAAGATCCTCTTTTAAAAGTAGGAAAGTGGTAAGTACCACCAAAACCATGGAACCAGATCATAAAGATCTTTGTGGTCCATTGAGAACATTAAGTAAAGGTGGTAAGAGATATGTGATGGTGCTTGTTGATGATTATTCTAGATATACCTGGACATTGTTTCTAACATCTAAAGATGAGGCATTTGATATGTTTACTTCTTTTGTTAGAAAAATTCAGAAATAATTAGGAAATCAACTTGCATCAATTAGGTCTGATCGCGGTACTAAATTTGAAAATGCTAAATTTGCTGAATTTTGTGATGAGCATGGCATAGTTCATATCTGCTCCTAGAACTCCACAATAAAATGGAGTGGTTGAAAGAAATAATAGGACACTTGAAGATATGGCTAGAACTATGCTTCTTTCTAGCAAACTACCTCAAAGTTTCTGGGCAGAAGCTATTAATACTGCATGCTATATCATAAATAGGTGCATGACTAGACCACTTGTAGAGAAGAATCCCTATGAGTTACTTAAAGGGAGAAAGACAAATATATCCCACCTTATGGCTTTTGGTTGCAAGTGCTTTGTGCACAACAATGGTAAAGACTCCCTATGTAAGTTTGATCCCAGAAGTGATGAGGGAGTATTCTTGGGATACTCTTCACATAGTAAGGCTTATAAAGTTTATAACAAAAGAACTATGTGTGTTGAAGAAAGTGTGCACGCGGTTTTTGATGAAATTAACATTCTTTCTGAGAGACAGGAACAAGATGATGAAGAAATTGGACTAGTCAGAAATTTACATGAGACCACATGACAGGGGAAAGGAACAAGTTCATCTATTCCGGGAAACATGACAGGGGGAATAGAACAAAATAATTCCCAAACTTCGTTGGAACCTGTTCCACAGCAACAAGGCATTGGAGGAACATCAAGAAGTAACTAGTTGGTTGTGAAACCTTACAGATATCAAAGTTCTCACTCTATTGAGAACATTATCACTGATCCAACCTCTGGAATCAAAACCAGATCTTCTTTAAAGAATCTTTGTGCTTTTGATTCTTTCCTATCTCTTATTGAACCTAAAAATGTTGTTGAGGCTTTGTAGGATGTGGACTGGGTAAATGCAATGCAAGATGAACTCAACCAATTTGAAAGGAGTCAAGTTTGGCATCTGGTACCAAGACCCTTGGATAGATCAGTAATTGGCACAAAGTGGGTCTTCAGAAATAAACTTGATGAAGATGGAACATTTACAAGGAATAAGGCAAGATTGGTGGTTCAAGGATACAGTCAGGAGGAAGGCATAGACTATGATGAAATATTTTCTCCAGTGGAAAGGTTGGAAGCAATAAGGCTCCTCATAGACTTTGCTGCTTATATGGAATTCACCCTTCACTAGACGGATGTCAAGAGTGCCTTCCTAAATTGCTATCTAAAGGAAGAAGTGTTTGTCAATCAACCTCCGGGATTTGAGAACAAGGAGAATCCTCATCATGTGTACAAACTTGACAAAGCACTGTATGAACTCAAGCAAGCTCCCAGAGCATGGTATGAAAGATTATCAAAATTCTTGCTTGATCATGACTATAAGAGAGGTAAAATTGATAGTACTTTATTATTGAAGGAAAAAGGTAAAGATCTCTTGGTAATTCAGATAAATGTAGATGACATAATCTTTGGAGCAACTACTGATAAAATTCTTTGGAGCATGATTCTTTTTAGGCTTACAAATTAAACAAAATTCAAATGGAACTATGATCCATCAGCAAAAGTATGTAAAAGAGTTGCTTAAAAGGTTTAAAATGGAAGATTCGAAATAAATTGACACTCCTATTGAAACAACCACAAAACTAGATATAGATGACCCTGGTTCATCTGTTGATCAAAAGTTGTATAGTGGAATGATTGGTTCATTATTGTATCTCACTGCTAGTAGACCTAACATTGTTTTCAGTGTAGGACTTTGTGCAAGATTTCAGGCTAATCCAAAGGAATCCCACTTAACTGCTGTAAAGAGAATCTTGAGATGCCTAAAAGGCACCACTGATCTTTGTCTTTGGTATCCAAAAGGTAATAACTTTAATCTTGTGGGATATGTTGATGCTGACTATGCAGGTTTTCTAGTAGATAGAAATAGCACCTCAGGTATGGCACATTTTCTGGGCTTATGCATCGTGTCTTGGGCCACTAAAAACATAATCATGTGGCTCTATCTACTGCTGAGGCTGAGTATGTGGTTGCAACCTCATGTTGTGCTCAACTATTATGGATTAAACAGCAATTCATAGATTTTGGAATCGATGTTGGATGTATCCCTATCTTTTGTAATAATTCTAGTGCTATCAGTATGACAAAGAACTTCGTTCATCATAAAAGAACAAAGCAAATAGATGCTAGACATCATTTTTAAAGAGACAATTATGATAAGGGATTGATCTCTATTGACTTTTGTGCTACTGATAAACAAATTGCTGACATATTTACAAAAGCACTGAGTAGAGAGCATTTTGAAAGGAACAGGTTAGAGTTAGGGATGATTAAGATCACCTAATTGAACCAGTTCAAAAACATGGAAAAAAAAATTGAAAAAAAAAGAAACCTTTTTTTTGCTAGAGAATCTGAAACTTGTGTAAATAATCAGATTAACTGTTACTCAGTCTCATGCTGTAAATAACATACTATTTTGCCATGTTTTGATATGACTCACTGATTACTAATGATATTTTTTCTATTGTTGAAAACTGAGGCTTGATCAAGAGAATTCTTAAATGATGAACCTGGTTCATCTGAAAGGCGAGGTATGTGTTCTCCACTCTACACATCTTGAAATATTAATAATTAAATCATGAGCAGAGCTCTACCCAAACTCATAATCTTTTTAGAGTCTATCCATTAGCATTTTGAACCAAATTCGTCTACACTAAGAATCCCCACTGTAATAAAACACCTAGATCCTAGGGGAGTTGTAACCGTCATTCCTAACTGACCAAATGAAGAAGTGATTAGACTTCTATTTGACCCAAAAAGATGTCATTGCGTATTAATTACACTTCCCCTTTAAATCCCTCATCATCATTTCTTAAAACCCCTCATCAACTCTACAACCGTCGAAACCCTTCCATCTCTCTTTGCCTTCAATTTCAATTAAGATTCTTCCTTCCATCTTCAACAAAAATCGAAAAAGTCTAACCCCTGAACAATACTGGTACTCCTCCACCTACCACTCCATCTTCGACTTCTTCCTCAACCCCTCAATACAGTTCTACCCCTCCACAACCAAGTCCTACAACGCCTCAACCCAGTCCCACTATTCCTCAACTTAGTCCTAACCTCGAACCCAGAAAAATGAGGGTTAAGATGCTTGATAGAAAGACAGTGGCCACAGGTTCCTTAGCGAAAAAATTGAATGCCAAACTTCAAGCAAGTCAGGCTCAAGAATCAGAAAATTCGAGTGATTACTTTAAGTCAGCGATTGAGGGGGGAGCAGCAGGATCCTCTAATTCTGAAGAGGTATCCTCTGTACCAAAAACTATGTCTGAGGCTGATTCTAAGATTGCTGAGAACTTAGAAACTAGGTTTGTCTTGGTTGGGTCTGTGATAGATGTGGAGTTTCCAGAAATAAGAAGGAGAGGTGGTAAAAACAAAACTGAAAAAGAAAAAGAGAGAGAGGGAGTAAGGAGTGAAGAGAAGGGAACAAGGCAAGAATCTACTAGACTGACTATTAGTGGAACTGAGCCAGAAATGGTAGAAGAAGGAGTCAAGAAGTCAGGGGGAAGTGAATTAGGAGAAGCGGCTGAGGGGTTGGTAAATCTGGAAAAGCATACAGATGAACCTGGTTCATCTACTGAGGAAACCATGGCAGATCTTCTGAAAAAGCTGGGTGATAGTTACAATCTAAAGAAGAAAAAAACTCCCAAGGCTCAAACTTCTGGAACAGCAAGAGCAAGTAAGAAAAGGAAAGTTACTCTTTCTGCGAGTTCTGAAATTCCTCTCACAAGAGGAAGAACCACAAGAAGCACGGTAAGGAAGAGTGAGGAAGAGCTACAAAAATCCTTGGAGGAGAGTAAAAGAAAAAGGGAAGGAAAAAAGAGTTGAGCCTTTAGAGGCTGTTGAGATTGATGAGATGGACCTGGTATATCAAAGTGAAAAGGAGGCAGAGGTAGAGGTTCAGACCCCAAAACCAAAGAAAGCCAAGACTTCCTCAAAGAAGTTTGCATCTATTTCTGCTGAACCCTAGACCTTGGCCAAGCGAACCAGGTCCGCAGTGAAACCTAAGAAAGTGATAATTGCTGAAGAAGATGACTGGAGTGATGAAGAGGCAGTTGATTCTGGTGGTGAGAAGGATAAATTGACAAAGTTTGGAAAGCGTACAATTTTGAAGCGCATGTTGTTGAAAGACTTGGAAGAAGCAAGAATGATCTTGTTGTTGGAAAAGCTGGAGAGGCAGGCCTGGAAGGACGTGGTCCGTCAATTGGATGGGAGATTGGCCAGAAATGAAATATTGGAATTCATGGAAAACGCTGAGATCAAGGATGGCAGAGTCTCCATCCGAGTTAAGGGGGTCCAAATTTCCTTCGATGCCAAAGAATTGGGTGAAATCCTTGGCATTCCCTCTAAAGGCTATGATGACTACACTATGTAAAAATGGCCAAGTTTAGATGCTCTTCCAGCTACCCTGGTGATCACAAGGAAGTTCTGTGACAATGAGGAAGAGGTTGAACCCAAGGCAGTCTATAAGAGTGAGATGAAGCCAACACACAAGGTGATATTTGAATTTATCAACAAACGTGTGTTGCCACGGCAGGAAAAGAGGCACATTGCTAATTATATGGAGTTAGTTCTGATGGAGTGCTTGGACAGTGGGAGGAAAATAAATTGGCATGGGTTATCATTCAGCTATTGGACAGAGTTGTAAATGGATCCAAAGCACACGCTATTCCATATGGCTTCATTCTCACTTTTGTACTTTCTCATTACAAGGTGCCACTGAAGAAAGCGGAGATGGCCACAAGCAAGGACCACTTTGGGATAAATACCCTTCTGGCTTGTGATTATAAGGTAAATGCCATCCCCAATGAACCTGATTAATTGAAGAGGACACCTGTGAACAGCAAAGTCAGAGCCCTTGTGCAGTAGAGTGGGGCAAAGGATACTGAAATAGCAAGGCTGAAGAACCGTTTGGCGGAGGTTGAATCTGAGAGGGAAGCTCTCAGAATTGAGTTTTCTAAAGAAATAGAGAAGAATGAGGGAATTCTTCGAGATATGTTATCTCTTCTCCAAACCAAAAACCAAGCCTCCAGCCTTTCCAAGCCTTAGTTGCCTAGCCTACTTAGTACATCAGTGACCTAGACTCGGGACCTTTTTCTTGTTTTTGCTCATGTTTTTTACTGTTTCTATTTCATTTTTTGGATTGTGGATGAACTAAGCTTTCTATCAATGAAATCTGTTGTTTTTGCTCTTATTCATGTTTCTATTTCTTTGGTAGTTTGAATTATTAGTTAATTGTTGATGTTTAATCCATGATTGCACTTGCAGTTGCCTCAGTGGCCATGAGTAATACTTAAATGTCTAGGATTCACATATTTTTTGCAACTTTTCGATGATGCCAAAAGGGGAAACAATGGTTGTGTGCTACTATGAACATGTGATATTTATAACCTAATGAACATGATTCTTTTGTGATAAATGCTTAATAATCTATAATGTGTCAATGTTGGACTAAGTTGGATATAGGCCTAAGCTTATGGACACACTTCACCATCAAAAAAGGGGAATTTGTTGGTCCAAGAAATTGAATGGTTTTGAAGATTGACAAAGGAACTCAGAAATGAACCAGGTCCATCACTGGCAGACATAGACAAAAGTAGAGTCAAAGGCACATGAGGTGCACATGCAGGAGATAAACGAAATATGGTAAAATAAGAGATATCTCCTGATCGAAAAGATAGCAAAATGATAAGGAGAATGACTCCTTACTCAGTAAGAACAGAATCAAAGATAAGGGAGCATTTGAGGAGTCGAGATTAACTAGAACTCTTCCACCAAGGAAGAGCAGCATTAGAACTCTAGTTAACTCTTTATCTACTAATCCTATATATTGCAGATTGTTCTTATTGTACAGGTACGCACAAAATCAGAATTTAAGCAAGAATTGAGGGCAAAATTAACGAGGCAAATTTTGCAAGTAATTCATGTGAGATTTGAGTTTGCGACTCTGAAGCTACTTGAAACAGCTAGAAGAACCAGTTCCAACTGTTGTCTTTTAGTCTAGTTTATTTGTAATAGGTGATTTAACTTGTACCTTTTCAGCTTTATCTAGAAGCGTCTGTAATAGGAACTGTGTGTTTGAAAGTTATAGCTAACTTGGAGTTTGCCGCAAATAGCTAGAAGCTAGTTTGCTACAAGGGATTAGAGGTGTCACGACCCAAATTCCCAACCTTAGTGATCGTTATGAAGCCTAACACCACACTTGCTAGGCAAGCCAATGTTAGAAGTCGATTAACTAATTTTCGTTAATTAATTACTTCAGCATAAATAATTTAATTTAAATGAACTTAACTAAATTATTCCCAACAACCATAAAATAAACTAATAAAACTGACCAACTCAATGAAACGAACCACGAACTAATTATAATAACAACTCTAGGACTATCCCAAGGTCTGGTGTCACAATCCACAAACAACTAAAGAATACTACAAATAATGTCTGAAAGAAATAATATAATTGTTCTGAATGATATAGAACAGTGTATGTAAATATAGGAGAAGACTCTCGGATATCTGCAACGCCGGAAGATGTACCTCGTGTCTCCAAACGAAATTGGGTGGTCGTCCTAGAATCCTCTACTTCTGAATGGTACCTGGATCTGTGCAAAAAGAGCACAGTGTGTTTTATCAGTACAACCGACCTCATGTACTGAGTAAGTGCCGAGCCTAATCTCGGCGAAGTAGTGACGAGGCTAAGTCGGGCTTCAACAATATAACCGATAACACCAATAAATAATAAAGGCAGAAAGAAAATTAAACGAATGGATAAATAAAGGCTGCAACAAAATAAAAAAACTCAGCTATAACCAATTCTCAAATAACTCTTCGAAATTCCAAACCTTAACTTTAAATAAAATAGTACGAAAATATTTAAAGAGTAGTAGTAAAATAGCCATTTCAACTATTCAAACTTTTATTTCCTTTTTCTTTAAAGAAAATCAGTAAAATATAAATATAAATATCTTCCCTTATCACTCCTTGTTGCGGCGTGCAACCCGCTCCCACCTGTCCTCCCTTATTACTCCTCCCTAAACTATCTCCCTTATTACTCTTGTTGCGGCGTGCAACCCAATCCCACATGTCTTCCCTTATTACTCCTTGTTGTGGCGTGCAACCCGCTCCCACCAAACATGTCATATCAATTTATTCAATATTTCACAAATCAGGCAAAGCCTTTCACAATACTTTTTTTTCAACAATTATAAATAATAAACCACATTTTTCTCATGACTTCATCAATAACCTCTCGACCATGAAACCAACACAAAAATCAAAATATATGCATTTATTCCATAAAACAATTACCAAACCTCTCAGCCATATTTATATCATGAAGGAACTAGCTCAAACAACCAATACTCTTTCCAAACAGTCACAACAATAACTAACAACAATTCAACAAGGCCAAATAGTCATAGAAACAATAATGAACATGTAACAGTTAAGACAATAATCAAATAAGTGGGGAACGGTAAAAGGGATCATGTTTAACAAACAATTTGGGTGGTGCATAGATACTCGTCACCGCACCTATACACCACACCCATGCAATTCACGTAGCAAACAAGTGGGGAGTCCTATTCCCTCAAGCTAAAGTTAGGCCAAACACTTACCTCAATTCTGCAGGCCACTCACTGCTCTATTATAGCTTTTCCTTTTGAATTCACCTCTAACTTACTCGAATCTAATCAAAATTAACTTAATATCATTAACTAATGCTAAAGGAACTAACTTTATCGAAAAATATAATTTTTCCTAAGTTTTCTCAAAAAAAGTGAAAACCCGACCCCATGCCCGCTTGGTCTAAACTCGGGGTTCGGACCAATTTACGATTACCCACGAACCCAAATATGCTATTAGTTTTGAAATCCGACCTTAATTTGATATAAAGATTCAA
>ML279033.1:0-15755 GCA_005239495.1 Nicotiana undulata
ATATGGATAAAAGGGAATATCTTCAGATTTTATCAAGCTAATGTGCTCAACTGGGTTGTGGTATGACGGGCAGGTGCACGAGGTGTTAAACAGTGATTTCAGATAATTCTAGGGCAGTTCATGGCACGTTCGAGGACGAACGTCTGTTTAAGTGGGGGAGAATGTAATGACCCGACCGCTCGTTTTGAGATCCAGCGCGTCGTTCAGCAGTTGGGAGTCATGAACAACTTCATTTCGGGTATTGTGACTTGTGTGTATGGTCAGAGTTGAAATTCAGGAGGTTCGGAGTTAAATTGAAAGGAAAATTTTCATTTCAGAAGCCTTAAGTTGAAGAAATTGAGTAAGACTGGAATTTTGAGTAAACGACCTCGGAATCAGGATCCGAAGGTTACAACAAGTTTGTATGGTGATTTCGGACTTGGGCGTATGTCCGGATCGATATTTGGATAACCCGAGAGTGTTTCGGTGTATATTGCGGAAGTCAGCATTTTTGAAGAAATTTCCTAAGTTTGGCTTCAAGCGCATTTCAATGATATTGATGTCCGTTTGGGATTCTGATCTGGGAATAGCTCTGTATGGTGATTATGGAGTTGGGAGCGCGATCGAAAGTGAATTCGGATGTCTGGAGGTCATTTTAAAGTCATTTGGCTAAAGATAGAAATTTAAAGGTTTTTGAGAAGTTTGACCGAGAGTTAGAATTTTTGATATCGGGGTCGGATTCCAATTCCGAAAGTTGGAGCAGGTCCGTAATGTCGAAAATAACTTGTGTGCAAAATTTGGGGTCAATCGGACGTGATTTGATAGGTTTTGGCATCGGATGTAGAAGTTTGAAATTTCAAAGTTCATAAAGTTTGAATTTTAGTGCGATTCGAGATTTCAGCGTTGTTTGATGTGACTTCAGTCCTCGAGCAAGTTCGTATCATGTTTTGGGACATGTTGGTATAATTGGTTAAGGTCCCCAGGGCCTCAGGTGGATTTCGGAAGGTTAACGAAATGAATTTCGGACAAAAGAAAGAAGGAAAATTGCAGAAAATTTCTGCATTTTTTTTTGGACAGCAAATTGTGCGTCGAAGAGCTAACTTTGGAAGCATATATATAATAACCTATAAGGAATCTGAACATTTGCAAAACATGAAAGTTGTAGATCTGGAAGTCTAGTTTGCATAGCATTAAACCATTTGTCATTTGGAGTTTTGTGCAAACAGTTATGACTAACTGAATATGGCTGGTGGAGCAGTTTTGCCAGAATTTTCTGATGCAGGGAGCCGACTTTAGAAGCTCATATCTCGGATATATAAAGAGTTATATGGCGTACAATTTATAAAATTAAAGATCTTCGAGTCTAGTTTCTAAATATTCAAACCGTTTGTTATTTGGATATTTCTACAAGAAGTTATGTGTGTCTTAACAGAAGGTGTTCAATAAGAGAATTTTAATAGGATGTACAATATGTGCAGCACAAGTGCAAGGTACAACTCGATGAAGTAGGGGCAGATTCTTTAAACACGAATTTTGGCCATTTCTTTCATTTCCTTCATTTGTCTTGGATGATTTTGGAGAGCATTTCAAGGGGGATTTCATCAAGCATCAAAGGTAAGTTGTTTCTACTTATTTCCAAGTTAAATACAAGATTTGATATGAGAAATTGGGAAAAATGTGGGGAAATTGCAAGGAAACCTAGAATTGATAAAATTTGATTTTAGCCATGAATTTGAGCATGAAAACTATACCAAATTGTATATTTGAGTTAGTAAAGTTATGGGTAGAATTTATTTTCGAGAAATTTCAGAATCCGGGCATGTGGGCCCAAAGGCATTTTGGTCAATTCCTTGAGCGAAGTTGGGATATTATATAATCTGAATTTTTAGCAAATATTAGAGTATACTTTCATTGAATTATCGTTATTTGGATAGTTTGGGGGCATTGCGCCGTTGGGGTCGTCGTAGGGGCTCGGAAGCCGGTGATGAATCTTCGGAGCGAGGTGAGTCTCCTTTCCAACCTCGTAAGGGGGAAATGTCCCCATAGGTTCCTTATTTGTTATGTATACATGTTGTGGGGGCCATTTACGTACCAAGTGACGAGAGTCCGTACGTGGCGACTATATTGCTATGTCGGGTAGCTTTAGGACTCACGAGCATACCTCTATGTGCCTTATTTGTACCTTGTATGTATTGTAAGTTGTGATTGTTGTTGAGATGACATGGAAAGGTGAAATATTATGATTTCAATCCCAGTTGGATACACTGGTATTGGCACGGTCCTGTTGGGTTCACTGTTGAGTCGGTACACATATAAACTTATATATATGAATATGCATTTATCATTATCGAGTCAGCACACGAGTCACATGTATGATTCACGATCGTGGGTAGCTTATCATTATCGAGTCATCACACGAGTCGCAGGTAAGATTCGCGATCGTGGGAGCTTATCATTATCGATTCAGCACACGAGTCGCAGGTAAGATTCGTGATCGTGGGTAGCTTATCATTATCGAGTCAGCACACGAGTCGCAGGTAAGATTCGTGATCGTGGGTAGCTTATCATTATCGAGTCAGCACACGAGTCGCAGGTAAGATAAGCGATCGTGGGGAGCTTATCATTATCGAGCCAGCACACGAGTCGCAGGTAAGATAAGCGATCGTGGGGAGCTTATCATTATCGAGTCAGCACATGAGTCGCAGGTAAGATTCGCGATCGTGGGTAGCTTATCATTATCGAGTCAGCACACGAGTCGCAGGTATGATTCGCGATCGTGGGTAGCTTATGACCTTAGTCCTTATGACCACCCTTATGACTTCGGCCGGTTGCCTTATTCTAGTATTGTATTATCACTTGAGTCTGAGTCACTTATAGTGGGATTGACAGGTATTGCGTAAATGGAGGATTTGGCACTTGCAGTTCATTTTCAGTTGTTACTTGGATTACATTATTTTCTTACGTACTTGTTGATTTCTGCTTCACATGCCTACTGCTTTAGCCATATCTCTTTTTATATTATATTACTGGACCTTAGTGAGTATCTGGTCCACCTCTCGTCACTACTCCTTCGAGTTTAGACGGGATACTCACTGGGTACTCATGCTACACTTTCTGTGCATTTTGTTGCACAGGTACCTTTACAGTACAGTGATCGATATGGGGACTTATACGGGCTGCATTCATTCATAGGCGTTCCACAACTACCGGAGTCTCCCCTCGGTGTACTTACATTTTTTATTTATTGCCTTTGTCCAATTTGTTTTTCGGAAAAGCGTTGTATAATTGTATAAATTCTTAGAAATTGCTCATGGACTTGTGTCACCGGGTTCTGGGGATGTCTCGGTATTTCATTTTTTTTTTGTATTAAGTTGGTTTCTTGTCGTATTTAAATTACAAAATTTATTTATTTAATAATGAAAATGCAAGAAGAGAATTCGATTCTAAAATGTTAAACATGAAAGCGTTCCAACTGATTAAGGGGTCGGCTTGCCTGACAGTGGTGTCCGGCGCCATCACAACCCATAGGTTTTGGGTCGTGACAACAAATACTGTTGAAAACAGTTCTAGATCTGGTCCAAGACGCTTAATTACAGTATTGATTTTGGAATCTGTATATTTTGTTGTAATTGCGTTGAGTATTGTCCAACAAATTATTTTTCAATTACCGAAGAATATGAACTTTCTACCAAGTTCGAATATTTATCTTCTTTCTTATTTCAATGATATTATTATTGCAAAGATAAGAATATGAAGTCAAAATTAGATTTTTTGTCACGACCCAAAACCTATGGGTTGTGATGGCGTCGGACACCACTGTCTGGCAAGCCAACCCCTTAATCAGTTGAAATACCATCTTGTTTAACAATTTCGGAATCGTTGCCTTTATTGATTTTCATAATCAAATAAATAAACTTTTGTAAATTAAACACGATAGGAAATCCATTCAATTCAATAAGACAAGACTCAACACATCCCCAGAACCCGGTGACACAAGTACATGAGTTGTTTCTAAGAGTTTATACAATTATACAACTCTTGTTCGAGAGATAAATGGGACAAAAGCAATAGAGATACAATGTAAAGATATAGGAAGAAGGAGACTCTGTCAACTGCGGAACGCCTCCGGGTGAATGCAGCCCGAGCAAGCCTCCAAATCAATTGTTGAACTATGAAGACACCTGTGCAACAAAATGCACAGAAAGTGTAGCATGAGTACATATACATATATGTACCCAGTGAGTATCCCGCCTAACCTCGAAGAAGTAGTGACGAGAGGTCGACTTGACACTCACTAAGGTCCAACAATGTAAATAGGACAGAGTATGCTGAAAGAAGTAGACATGTGAAGGCAGATAGGCAACAAATATATATATAAGGCCCTGTAATCCAAATAAATTCTGAAAATAAGTAAATAAGTAATTTCCTTTCTTAAAATCCGCCGTGGCGTACGGCCCGCTCCCATAAATGTGTCTATGAATCCGTCGTGGCGTACGGCCCGCTCCCATAAATGTATCTATGAATCCGTCGTGGCGTACGACCCGCTCCCATAAATGTATCTTTGAATCCGCCGTGGCGTACGACCCGCTCCCATAAATTTATCTATGAATCCGCCGTGGCGTACGGACCGCTCCCATAAATGTATCTTTGAATCCGCTGTGGTGTACGGCTCGCTCCCATAAATATATCTTTGAATCCACCATGGCGTACGGCCCGCTCCCATAAATGTGTCTATGAATCCGCCGTGGCATACGACCCGCTCCCATAAATGTATCTTTGAATCTGCCGTGGCGTACGGCCCGCTCCCATAAATGTATCTTTGAATCCGGCGTGGCGTACGGCCCGCTCCCATAAATGTTACAAATACTTTTCAACTCCGCCGTGGCGTACGGCCCGATCCCATATATTTTATAAATATAAGAGTGGGGGAAATCACACATCGCTCGCGGAATGTAAATTGTGAAGCGGTCACATGCACACACAATATTCTTTCCTTTTCATAATACTTTCCATAAACAATTTCTTTCATACCACTTCCCGTAAAAACAATCACTTTCTTATTATTTTCCGTAAAACAATTCCTTTCATTTTATTCTTTATTTCCGTGAAATAATTCTTTTCATTTTATTTTCCGTAAAACAATTCCTTTCATTTTATTCTTTATTTCCGTGAAATAATTCTTTTCATTTTATTTTCCGTAAAACAATTCCTTTCACTTTATTCTTTATTTCCATAAAATAATTCTTTTCATTTTATTTTTCGTAAAACAATTCCTTTCACTTTATTCTTTATTTCCGTAAAACAATTCTTTCCATTTTATTTTTCGTAAAACAATTCCTTTCATTTTTATTCTTTATTTCCGTAAATCTTAGAGAAACAAAACTACACATAGAAGGATTTCATAACATACAGTTCATCACAAGAAGAACACAAGGCATGATGTGGGGCCTAACTACCCGGACATAACAATAATAGCCGCTACGTACGGACTCTCGTCACTTGGTGCGTACGTAACCCCCACAAACAATTACACACAGCATGTAGAACACCTATGGGGACAGTTCCCTATTACAAGGTTAGAAAGGAGACTCACCTCGCTCTAAAGATCCATCACCGGCCTCCAAGCCTGTATGACGACTAAAAATGGATGCGCAACGTTCCCAAACTATCCAAATAACGATAATTCAATGAAAATATACTCAATAGATCATAATCAATTCAAATTACAAAGTTCCCCAGCCCAGCTCAATGAAATGACCAAAATGCCCTGGGGCCCACATGTCCGGACCTCGAAAATTCTTGAAGAAAATCCTTACCCGAAGCTTTACTAATTCAATTACACATTTTACTCAATTATTCATGCTCAATTCGTGGCTAAAATCCAAATTTCCAAATTCTAGGTTTCTTCCAAATTTTACCCTAATTTTCATGTTCTAATCCATGTAATAATCTTGTATCTAACTTGAAATGAGTAGGAGTAACTTACCATAACATAGATGACGAAAACCCTCTCTTGAAGCTCTCCAAAAATCACCCATGGCTTTGAAAAATGAGAGAGAAATGCCAAAATCCCGTTTTAATCAACACTGTCCAGTTCTGCCCTTCTATGTGATCGCATGAAGTCGTCTGCGATCGCACAGGCCACCCAGATTACTCCTCCGCGATCGCACAACCACGCCCGCGATCGCACAACCCATTTCCAGCTCCCACCAAAATTCCTTCTCCGCGATCGCACCTTCCTCCGTGCGATCGCACAAGCCTTCCTGGCCCTTCTCCGCGATCGCACCCCAACATCCGCGATCGCACCCCAACATCCGCGATCGCATAGGTCAAAAACCTTGCCCCTCAATTTCTTCTCTGAGATCGCATAGCTAAGGCTGCGATCGCACAACATTACCAAAAACACCAGCAAACAGCAACAGCAATACAACCCGAAATGCACCGAAACCACCTCGAAACACACCCGAGGCCCTCGGGACCCCGTCCAAACACACGACTCAGTCCCATAACATCCACGAACTTGCTCGAGGATTCAAATCACATCAAAAAAATGCCGAAATCACGAATCGCACTAAAATCCAACTCTATGAACTTTGAAATTTCTAACTTTCACATCCGACGCCGAAACCTATCAAATCACGTCCGATTGATCTCAAATTTTGCACACCAGTCATATTCGACATTACGGACCTGCTCCAACTTCCGGAATCACATTCCGACCCCGATATCAAAATTTCCATTTCCGATCGAATTCTTCAAAAACCTTTAGTTTTCTATCTTTAGTCAAATGACCTTAAATTGACTTCCGGATATCCGAATTGACTTCTGATCGCGCTCTCAACTCCAGAATCACCATACAGAGCTATTCCCAGACTCGGAATCCCAAACGGACATCAATATCATTGAAATGTACTTCAAGTCAAACTTAGGAAATTTTCCTTAAAATATTGACTTTCCACAATATGCGCTGAACTTCTCCCGGGTTATCCAAAACCCGTTCCGGACATACGCCCAAGTCCAAAATCATCATACGAACCTGCTGGAATCTTCGGATCCTGATTCCGAGGTCGTTTACTCAAAATCCCAGCCTTACTCGATTTCTTCAACTTGAGACTTCTGTAATGAGAATTTTCCTTTAAATTCAACTCCGATCTTCCTGAAATTTCAATTCCGACCATATGCACAAGTCAATATACCTGAAATAAAGTTGTTCGTGACTCCCAACTGCTGAACAATGCGCTGAATCTCAAAACGACCGGTCGGGTCGTTACATTCTCCCTCACTTAAACAGATGTTCGTCCTCGAACGTGCCAAGAACTGCCCCAGAATTATCTGAAATCACTGTTTAACACCTCGTGCACCTGACCGTGCTACCACAACCCAGTTGAGTACATAAGCTCGATCAAATCTGAAGATATCCTCCTAATTCATACAATAGGCTCCGAACTTATTTCTAACATCTGAAATTCTCTGCAAGGCCTGATTCTAATATTTGAACACCGCATCAACTACTACACGAGGCACCAGAACACGACTGCGGGCCTTCGCTGACTAAGCACCATACACTGCATGGTCCATCATCTGACCACAATAACGCTCCCTGAACCTTAATAGCCATAATTCTGCGAATTTGATGCTCTCAAGGCACCTTATAAGTTACATTCATACATTCTGCTATAACGTTGACGATATCACCACAACAGAGGAGATGTGTGGAAATTCATCATCTGCAGAGTTAACCACACGTTGAAATCCTTTCTCTAAACTTAGATCATTATCTCATTGCAAACCAATAATGGCAACTACCTAGCAATATACTCGCATAATCCTATCACACCGATCCCAAATTTATAAATCTCGTCTCACCCAGAATGAACTGCTCAGATAACCATCCCCCCATGCATAACCAACAGTCTCACACGACGTCACAATGCGCCAATAGGCCACAATTCGAACACGACACATAAGGAAACGACATCAGGAAGGGACTATCCGACTCACGCTATAAATATGAACTTTCCTCAAAGAAATACGAAGTAAAACACAAGAATAATCCTTATAGGAGTCTTACACAACATCACACTGCTCTGGTGCGCAGCCCGATCCCAATAACATACCCGTGGCGGCGTGCCACCCGATCCCATCATAGAATTTACATAAAGAAATATATACACAGAGTTGAATTGCTCACTAATACAAATTACTGACATCAGTCACAAGCACGCTGAGTGCATAATACCATTCTAGATCCATATGCCACAAAACTCAAGCACAACTGAGGTGCGATATATAATCTGAATCTCAAGAGCCATTCTGCTTACTTAACCTCATCGCCACGCGGAATCTCAGCACATAAGAATTTATCAAGTCGTTTCACACACGCACGACACAATCATAGTATTATATGAATTTGACGAAGACGGGACAACACCTGATATCCCAATACCCCTCCTTGAGGAGCGCTATACAGAAATGAACACATCTGGCTCGCATGAAGCCCATAGGCTTGTTAAAATCCATTCAGTCACTTCAAGCTGATTCTGCTCACACTGAACTAGGTTGATAGCCTTACCTAGGTCCGTAATAACCCACCTTTTTCTCATAATACACAAGAGCGATCATCATAGCAGGGACAAACACCCCACAATCCACAACCAACTGGACCAAACGCCTTTGAGGCATATATTCTCAATTAAGCAATATCGCATTTCCTTATACTTGGTCCAAATCTTCAATCAATCAGGTGACTACAAGTCACACTTACATAATCTTCCCATGGTCACGCTCCCACGACTTTTCACACAGGTAGCCAGTATGCACATCCATACTACCGACCACCCCAAGGCTGCAAAATAATTTAATGACCCGTAATCAGGATACAAAGTCTCTAACACCGATCTCAGGTGACACTAAAGACAACATCAACTTATTCTTAAACATTCAAATCCTTTGTTCTTGATCCTCTGAGCCCGTGACATCCTTGCCAACACCGAACTGCAAATCTCGATTCTTACTTCCAGTACATACTACTTACTGCACCCGACGTGCCGATAAGGGATGGCATGGGAATTCCGTCCTAACTCCTGAACCACTAATAGGGTGAACACTTCACCACATATAGAAATCTTTCACTTGCCTCAATTAATGAAAACCATAGCAACATACAAGTGAGTTATCACCCTCACAATACATACAAATCCTTAGGTAGTGGACTGAACCACCATAACCTTCCGGGATTCGCCTACACCTGACAGGCCATAGCACTTGACTGCTTCCAACTGAAATCTATTACGATGGCCGACAAGCCCCACACACATCTGTACAAACCATACACATGCCCAATCATACCGAAGGAACTGATTACTGCCGAGCGGACACCATTTTCCTCATGTCTAACCAATCCATCTTCTCTTAATCATCTTTAATTGCCTCAAAGATAATAGTATCTCCTTTCAACTCATAGCAACTCAACCCTCACTCGTCCCGAGTGACCTTGATTCACGAGACCATGCTGCCTAAACTCCGCAACCCCTCTCACAACCTCCTGAAAACCTTTCTACAACTCGGAGTTTATTTATCTCACTCTTCCACACTATCGTGCGTGTTGAAGTAACATAGAACACTCCCACTAGTCTCCTTCTCCTTAGAGATTATACTGCAAAAGCTCGATTCTTAATCATACTGTTTCCTGAAACCCTTGCACACCACAGTTTCAAACTTTCAAATTCATTAGGACCGCTGCTAAGAGTCACCCACTCTGGCTGGCCTCGAATACAATCAACTCCAAGGCTCTTCTAGCACAAGAACATGCTTTTCAATGAAGCACGTGACTGAGTCACTACCTTTACAACTTGCCTATGTCTTAAGCACAAATTCTTAGTCTTCCAGAGCCTAACCCTGGTCCAATAGGACCAATTTGCACATTTTTATCATATGCCATGCTCACTTACCGATTCACTCCTTTCTCTTAGCTGTAACAACTTGTTGATACACTGGCAATTCCGCACTCCCATGAGGCACAACCCTACAATCCAACTACAGGTGGTGGGACTCCCCCACTTAGCCCGAAGCTACCCCTTATCTGACTTTAGACCCATGCTGGGATCCTTCCTCCCTTGCTAGCATGATCTTGCTCAACCAATCCGTCAGCCCTTCCGAATTTAGCATTCCCCAAGTACCCAAAAATTCCTAGCATCATTCGCCCATTCTACCTCCTAACTAATCGCCGCTATGATTCCTTACAGAGAACTACTAACCATACCACCGCTATCCTATACCCAGAAATACCCGCTAACCTATGCCCAGAAATACCTGCTAACCTATTTCTAGAATTACCCACTAACCCATTCAAAGAAATACCTGCTACCTTATAACTAGGAATAACCCGCCTGCAGAAATCACCAACTGACACCGTCCGACAATACTGCGCTACCCCCTATGGCATCAACACCCCATCTCAGCCTGCTCTCATTCACCATCTTTACTAGCTCGTCCGCTTCTCAAGGGGCATCTACTGAATGTGCCACGATATCCTCAAATTCACCTGCCATAACGCATCCTTCCTCATCCCTAATAATCTCATTTGTGTTGCATCCAGCCTTCCGCCGAATAACCAACATTTCGGTTTAAGCTTGTGGACCTACTCCCTGTCCACAAATTTCTCAAATCACTTCAATTCCTCCTCAAGGCAGGCCATCGCCTTACCACTGATCTCATAGGCTATACTGCCACTTCTTACTTAGTTGGACTCATTCCCTTAAGCAATTATGCGACTTCCGTCTCTGACGCCTGGCATTTAGAGATTAGTCGCTATCTGACACTTTCCACATGACTTCCTTCATCGCATGCTTCTCAATTGCGGTCTCAATTCAATATCATTCTCTGTAGCTCTTGAACCACTAGATCACCACGACTTCAAACTCTCTGATGATCATCTTTCTTGAGCTGCCTTCATTAGAAGCTCTCATTCCATACTTTAACCACCGCACACCACGGTCTATAACAACTGCTTCTTCAACAATGCTTCATAACACTCTATCCCAATGCAACCGAAGAACTATAGCACCAGCGAACTTAACATGTTTTATTCGATCAAACGGCGATACCACATTACAGGTGAATATTCTCCCTTTCGCAATGACACCCAGCTTCAATACTTTATCAACCCAAACCGGACCATTCATAATCCAAATGCCTTTCCTCTACCGGAACTAAAATACCGAAATCTCAAAACCACAATCTGAGAAGACCTCCCTTCAAGACATTCATCACCCCCAACACATGCCAAGCCTTCTACCTCCATATCAACATCGCGCGATAACCAATCGAAACACCATCACTATCCGAGCATAGCCTCAAGGCTCTAGGAAACACAGCTACTGAGCTGAAATAAAACCATATTCTTCTGCAGGGCGGTAACAACAGTCCATTCGACTATGCATGAAAAACATCACGCACCACATCTATAGCCCCATTACAATTCCTCAAACTCTCGATTATAGGAAGCGTTTCGCGACGTATAAGATTGAGTAGGAAGAAACATAGGCATAAGCCTGAGAGGAATCAAATCGCACGATAAGATATCAAGAAAGGAAGTACTCCTAACAGCCTTGCAGCCTCTCGAAGATAAGTACAGACTTCTCCGTACCGATCCGCAAAACTCTACTAGACTTGCTCATGACTCGTGAAACCTAGGGGAACCTAGGGCTCTGATACCACGTTGTCACGACCCAAAACCTATGGGTTGTGATGGCGCGGGACACCACTGTCAGGCAAGCCAACCCCTTAATCAGTTGAAATACCATCCTGTTTAACAATTTCGGAATCGTTGCCTTTATTGCTTTTCATAATCAAATAAATTAACTTTTGTAAATTAAACACAATAGGAAATCCATTCAATTCAATAAGACAAGACTCAACATATCCCCAGAACCCGGTGACACAAGTACATGAGCAGTTTCTAAGAGTTTATACAATTATACAACTCTTGTTCGAGAGATAAATGGGACAAAAGCAATAGAGATACAATTCAAAGATATAGAAAGAAGGAGACTCTGTCAACTGCGGAACGCCTCCGGGTGAATGCAGCCCGAGCAAGCCTCCAAATCAATTGAACTATGAAGACACATGTGCAACAAAATGCACAGAAAGTGTAGCATGAGTACATATACATATATGTACCCAGTGAGTATCCCGCCTAACCTCGAAGAAGTAGTGACGAGAGGTTGACTTGACACTCACTTAGGTCCAACAATATAAATAGGACAGAATATGTTGAAAGGAGTAGACATGTGAAGGCAGATAGGCAACAAATATATATATAAGGCACTGTAATCCAAATAAATTCTGAAAATAAGTAAATAAGTAATTTCCTTTCTTAAAATCCGCCGTGGCGTACGACCCGCTCCCATAAATATGTCTATGAATCCGTCGTGGCGTACGGCCCGCTCCCATAAATGTATCTATGAATCCGTCGTGGCGTACGACCCCCTCCCGTAAATGTATCTTTGAATCCACCGTGGCGTACGGCCCGCTCCCATAAATGTATCTTTGAATCCGTTGTGGCGTACGACCCGCTCCCATAAATGTATCTTTGAATCCGACGTGGCGTACGGCCCGCTCCCATAAATGTATCTATGAATCTGTCGTGGCGTACGACCCGCTTCCATAAATGTATCTTTGAATCCACCGTGGCGTACGGCCCGCTCCCATAAATGTATCTTTGAATCCGCCGTGGCGTACGACCCGCTCCCATAAATGTATCTTTGAATCCGCCGTGGCGTACGACCCGCTCCCATAAATGTTACAAATACTTTTCAACTCCGCCGTGGCGTACGGCCCGATCCCATATATTTTACAAATATAAGAGTGGGGCAAATCACACATCTCTCGCGGAATGTAAATTGCGAAGCGGTCACATACACACACAATATTCTTTCTTTTTCATAATACTTTCCATAAACAATTTCTTTCATACCACTTCCCGTAAACACAATACCTTTCATATTATTTTCCGTAAAACAATTCCTTTAATTTTATTCTTTATTTCCGTGAAATAATTCTTTTCATTTTATTTTCCGTAAAACAATTCCTTTCACTTTATTCTTTATTTCCGTAAAATAATTCTTTTCATTTTATTTTTCGTAAAACAATTCCTTTCATTTTTATACTTTATTTCCGTAAATCTCAGAGAAACAAAACTACACATAGCAGGATTTCATAACATATAGTTCATCACAAGAAGAACACAAGGCATGATGTGGGTCCTAACTACCCGGACATAACAATAATAGCCGCTACGTACGGACTCTCGTCACTTGGTGCGTACGTAACCCCCAAAAATAATACATACAACATGTAGAACACCTATGGGGACAGTTCCCTCTTACAAGGTTAGAAAGGAGACTCACCTCGCTCCGAAGATCCATCACCGGCCTCCAAGCCTCTATGACGACTAAAAATGGATGCGCAACGTTCCCAAACTATCCAAATAACGATAATTCAATGAAAATATACTCAAGTAGATCATAATCAATTCAAATTACAAAGTTCCTCAACCCGACTCAATAAAATGACCAAAATGCCCTCGGGCCCACGTGCCCGGACCTCGAAAATTCTTGAAGAAAATCCCTACCCGAAGCTTTACTAATTCAATTACACATTTTACTCAATTATTCGTGCTCAATTCGTGGCTAAAATCCAAATTTCCAAATTCTAGGTTTCTTCCAAATTTTCCTCAAATTTTCCCTAATTTTCATGTTCTAATCCATGCAATAATCTTGTATCTAACTTGAAATGAGTAGGAGTAACTTACCTTAACATAGATGACGAAAATCCTCTCTTGAAGCTCTCCAAAAATCGCCCATGGCTTTGAAAAATGAGAGAGAAATGCCAAAATCCCGTTTTAATCAACACTGCCAAGTTCTGCCCTTCTATGCAATCGCATGAAGTCGTCTGCGATCGCATAGTCCACCCAGATCACTCCTCCGCGATCGCACATGCCATTTCTAGCTCCCACCAAAATTCCTTCTCCGCGATCGCACCTTCCTCCTTGCGATCGCACAAGCCTGCCTGGCCCTTCTCCGCGATCGCACCCCAACATCCGCGATCGCATAGGTCAAAAACCTTGCCCCTCAGTTTTTTCTCCACGATCGCATAGCTAAGGCTGCGGTCGCACAGCATTACCAAGAACACCAGCAAACAGCAACATCAATACAACCCGAAATGCCCCGAAACCACCCCGAAACACACCCGAGGACCTCGGAACCCCATCCAAACACACGACTCAGTCCCATAACATCCCACGAACTTTCTTGAGGCTTCAAATCACATCAAACAACGTCGAAATCACGAATCGCACTAAAATCCAACTCTATGAACTTTGAAATTTCTAACTTTCACATCCGACGCCGAAACCTACCAAATCACATCCGATTGATCTCAAATTTTGCAAACCAGTCATATTCGACATTACGGACCTGCCCGGAATCGCATTCTGACCCTGATATCACAATTTCCATTTCCGGTCGAATTCTTCAAAAACCTTCAGTTTTCTATCTTTAGCCAAATGACCTTAAATTGACTTCCGGATATCCGAATTCACTTCCGATCGCGCTCCCAACTCCAGAATCACCATACATAGCTATTCCCAGATTCGGAATCCCAAACAGACATCAATATCATTGAAATTTACTTCAAGTCAAACTTAGGAAATTTTCCTTAAAATACTGACTTTCCACAATATGCGTTGAACTGCTCCCGGGTTATCCAAAACTCGTTCCGGACATACGCCCAAGTCCGAAATCATCATATGAATCTGCTGGAACCTTCGGATCCTGATTCCGAGGTCGTTTACTCAAAATTCCATCCTTACTCGATTTCTTCAACTTGAGACTTCTGAAATGAGAATTTTCCTTTAAATTCAACTCTGATCTTCCTGAAATTTCAATTACGACCATATGCACAAGTCAATATACCTTAAATGAAGCTGTTCGTGACTCCCAACTGCTGAAAGACGCGCTGGATCTCAAAACGACCGGTGGGGTCGTTACATTTTTTTTGAAATAAAAAAAAAAAGATATAGTAACATTATCAAGAAGAGAAACAAGAAATATTTCTACAATTTTAAATAAATTCAAAATCAAAATAGAATACTCAATCTCGTTTCCAGGGGGTGTTGTTAATCTACATCTATCCCAATGAGCCGTCTATCGAATCGTTGCAATTGATGTTTGACCCCGAAGAGAAGGAAAAGATCTTCGGAAAGTGGGTTTTTATGATCCGATAAAGAATCAAACTTATTTAAATGTTCCTGCTATTTTATATTTCCTTGAAAAAGGGGCTCAACCTACAGGAACTGTTCAGGATATTTTAAAGAAGGCGGAGGTTTTTAAGGAACTTCGTCCTAATCAATCCTAATCAACCGAAATTCAATTAAGGAAATAAATTAAGGAAATACAAAAAAGGGGGTAGTCATTTGTATATAACTTTGTATGACTTTTCTCTTCTATTTTTTTGTATTTCCTCCCTTTCCTTTTCTATTTGTATTTTTTTATCATTGCTTCCATTGAATTCCNACTCTTCTATTTTTTTGTACGTGGAAAACAAGACAGGAATTCTCTACAATTACACTGTGGAACAATTGAAGGGATGTGGCGCAGCTTGGTAGCGCGTTTGTTTTGGGTACAAAATGTCACAGGTTCAAATCCTGTCATCCCTACCTATTACTGCTCAAAGGAGCAGTAACGAGGGATCAATTGAGATCGCTTCAAATTGGA
>ML279033.1:15925-26458 GCA_005239495.1 Nicotiana undulata
TGGATCAAGTAAAAACTCTGGGGTTCCAACAAGCTACTGCTACATCCATTTCATTAGGAATTGATGATCTTTTAACAATACCTTCTAAGGGATGGCTAGTTCAAGATGCTGAACAACAAAGTTTGATTTTGGAAAAACACCATCATTATGGGAATGTACACGCGGTAGAAAAATTACGTCAATCCATTGAAATATGGTATGCTACAAGTGAATATTTGCGACAAGAAATCGAAAAATCGAAACCAAGACCTGACCCTTTTAATCCAGTTCATATAATGTCTTTCTCGGGAGCTAGAGAAAATGCATTTCAGGTACATCAATTAGTAGGTATGAGAGGATTAATGTCAGATCCTAAAGGAAAAATGATTGAATTACCTATTCAAAGCAATTTACGTGAAGGACTCTCTTTAACAGAATACATCATTTCTTGCTACGGAACCCGTAAAGGAGTTGTGGATACTTTTGTACGAACATCACCGAAGTGACATGCTATTATTACTTAGTATTCATATGGCGAAGGCATAGTCTTATTTTTTCTCTCAAATAAAAACCTCATTGGCACCAAGCGTGAGGGAATGCTAGACGTTTGGTAATTTCTCCTCCGACCAGGATAAAAGATCCCATTTAAGGTACCGATAGATACTATCATAGAAAAAGAAGAGGTGGTCCGGATAGTGAATTTTTCAAAACAATAATCAGAAAAATGAGAAAAATGGAGTTCTTGAAAAGAAAAAGAAATCCATTTTATCATTTAGACAAAAATAATTATGATTCTTAAGAACTCAACGGGCCATTCCCCTTCGCCCCTTTTTTCAAGGAAATATAAAATAGCAGGAATATTTAAATAAGTTTGATTCTTTATCGGATCATAAAAACCCACTTTTCAAAGATCTTTTACTTCTCTTCGGGATCGAACATCAATTGCAACGATTCAATAGACGGCTCATTGGGATAGATGTAGATGAACCCGTTCTCATATTCTTTTGAACATACTTCTTGATACAATCTCTTATTTTTTGATCTTCTTGTAAACTTTCAGAATAATATTTTGGTTGTGAAAACAAAAGGGAATGATGAACTTGGGTTGTACCCAGTCTGAAACCAAGTGGATTTAGTTTTTGTCCCATAAATCCCCCACTATTATACATATCACGAGTCTAAAAAAGCAAATCCTTTTTATATAATTCGAACCACTATTGGTCATATTGCTCTTTATCGAGAAATCGAAGAAGCTATACAGGGGTTTACTCAGGCCTATTCATATGGTACCTAACGAGCCTGCTTAGCTCAGAGGTTAGAGCATTGCATTTGTAATGCGATGGTCATCGGTTCGATTTCGATAGTCGGCTTTTCCCTATTTTTTTATTCCATTTTTTAGATGATTGATAATGTTCCTTTGAAATCAAAGAATATTGAAATAGCGTCTTTGGAACACTAATTGGTATCTTTATCACATTAGCCAAAACTTATTTGTTTTTGTTCATTCCTATTTCAACAAGATGGACCTTTTTCTTTTGTTGATTTCTAACCTTTCGAATGGATTTGGTTGGTATAATGGAAAATAGGAATATTCGGTGATTCAAGAAGGTAATCTCTGAAGGATGAGAACCAACTATGTAGCATATACATCGAGAATTCAAGTATTGTATACGTCATTAGTCCGATCCTTTGTAGGAACNTATTTGATGGACTGGCATGTCTTCCACGTAATTTATCCCTCAAGGTGAACGAATTTTCTTCGAATAATGATGCTGAAAAGGGAACCAACTTTCTATCTTCATCAATGGATCCTTTATTCATACTTATTAAATTGGAAGTATTGATCCAATTCCAAAATTATGTTTCGCAATTTCATAATCCTGGAATCCTGTTTTTTTAGAACGAGTTGAAGTCATAGGCATTATTGGGGGAGACGAAGCATTAAATTGGGGTTTATCGGGACCAATGCTACGAGCTTCCGGAATAGAATGGGATCTTCGTAAAGTTTTGAATCAAATTTCTTATATTATTTATTTTTTTAATTCAAAATTACAATTATAGCCTGTCTCTGTAAGGTGAGAGTGGAATTTATTCGGTGAAATGACAGAATCCATAAAGATTATTCAACAGGCTCTGGAAGGAATTCCAGGAGGGCCTTACGAAAATTTAGAAATCCGACGTTTTGACAGATTAAAAGATCCTGAATGGAATGNAATTTTGTCCAGATCCCACCTTTCTTCCGAAAAAAGGAATAGGAGACGTTGTACTAGTATCTACATGCCCTAAATTATCAACAGGCTCTCCGAGCACGTTAAACATTCGTCCCAGAGTCTCTCCCCCGACCAGAGCCCGTGGAGATTGAGGTTCCACAAGCGGTACTTCCTGATTGTATTTGAGGCAGTTGTTCGAATTCCTTATGATATGCAACTGAAACAAATTGAATTTGAATAAAGAATTAATAGAAGGCGGAATCACTGAAATCTTGTTTCGTCTTCACTGGGAACTTGAGTAAGGAGTAGATCATTTTATTTTGGGATTTTCTAGAGTTTGAAAACGAGAACTCCTTACCTTATTTGGTGTTTTTATTTGTCAAAAAAAATAGAGTAACTTATAAAGAATTAATTAATCAGTTTGACATTCGAGAGACAAAAAATTTCTCGAAAGATCAGAAAAAAATGGGTCCGGATCTCCTATTTTTAGTTATTGGGAGAACCCAAGTACTCTCTTTCGGATTCAGGAAACAACTCTCAGAGATCTTTTTTCCTTTGGGAAGATACAGGAGGATCTAATTGCACTTCACGCTCCAAATTTTTTATGATTAAATTTATCTTTCTTGGGTGAAACAGGGGATATCTTGATCGGGGGAGAGAATAGGGAAATACCATATGACCCAATATATCTAACAAGTCGCACTATACGTCAACCCAAGAGGCATCTTCCTCTCCAGGACATCCTAATATAAGAACCGGTCCTAGAAAGACTAAAAGAAAATCATGTATTGGTTCAGATAAATCTATTTATTATATAAAAAATCAAAAATGAAGAATTTCATGACTTTATTGACCTGACCAGGAAAAAAGAAGTTTTTCAAATTTTTATGATACTTCTTAATTGTTAATTGAACCAGTTTTAGGGTTAACCAAAAGAAAGATAGGTTAATTACATGAGTTTCAAACTAAAATTTGGATGAATAATCCGTTTATTTAATTTTATCTATTTACTCAACTCTTCTATTTTCGATTCAAAACGAAGAAAGGATAAAATAGAAGTTACTAACTTGAAATTCAATTCTAAAAGTAAAAGATTAAAATCAAGAAAATAAAGTAATAGTAAAGCAAATCAAGGAATCTTTTTCTCTCGATATACTCGAAACAAGGACTAGATTGTGTAATGATGATACTAAAAAAGAATACGTGCCTAAAATGTATGATCCTTTGTTAAATGGACCATATCGAGGAACAATCAAAAAATGCGTTTTTGGTCCAAAGATGAAATTCTTAATGATAGTTGGTTGTATTCGCCAATTTTCGCAATAATAGCTGGGGCCACGGTGGGATTAACCGCATTTTATATGTTTCAGATCTATTTACTTACTTTTGAAGGGAATTTAAACGTTCATTTTAAAAATTATGGTGGGAAACCTCTCATTGATTCCTCCTAAATTGCATTGATTTATCCTAAAGATTTCATTTCAATTGGAATTTGGTTATTCACCATGTACGAGTGATCATGAGCATCTAAGAATAATACTAACACTGCTAATGTGATAATACACTATCTCAGAACAAAATACTAAATACAAAATGAAGGAAGGGAAATGGAGAAGTTGTGGACGCTGGATAGCTACCTCGAAATCCCGAATGCTGACGATGAACGAACTCAGATGGCTACTGCTCAGAACCAGTATCTGGATCTGCACACAGAGGTGCAGGGAGTAATGATGAGTACACCAACTCAGTAGTAATGAAAATATCAAGTCTGAAGATAAGAAACACACAACACAAAACACCAATTTACAAACAGTAGAATATCGAGTCTTAATAAAGTATACATGTAGTACATGAGTTTGAAAACCAGTTTCCGTAAAAATCCTTTGAACAAGTAAATCTTCAAATGTTTCTCAGTAAAACTCCCAAAATATCAGTATAAAAGAATGAAGTGAATCATAATCAAAACTCAGCAAAATATCATAATAAATTGCCCCTCGGGCCAAATCATCACTCAATAATCAGTCACTCGGCACCTCACCATCCCTCAGTAACAGTCACTCAGCACCTCACAGTCACTCATACCCCCGAATCACTCGTCACTCGGCACTCGCACTCAGTAGATACATGCGCTCACTTGGGGTGTGTACAGACTCCGGAGGGGTTCCTACCGCCCAAGCGCTATAAACAAGCCAAATAATGGCATCAATCACTCAGACACTCGGCCTCTCCCATATCATGAATATCCTCACAATGTTGGCCCTTGGCCTCACTAAGTCATACACTCTCAACATGCCACTCGGACCATAAATAAACGGGTTCTCGACCAAAATTAGTATTCCGTTTCAAGAAATAATAATATCAATAAATTTGAGTGTCAAACAGTTTAACAATAAAGACTGAGTGTAAAATCATAACTTCTAAGTGAGGAATATCACAAAATAGCCCCCAAGGGGTTAAAACAGATCGACACTAGGCCCCAAACGTGGCTTACAACCCAAATATATCAAAACATAGTAATACTGTAAAATATATGCATTAAAAGCCGTTTCGCAACTCAATAGTTGCCTCAAAAGGAACATATTTCCAAATTTCTAATTCGTGCACACCCCACACCTGTCATCCAGTGTGTGCGTCACTCCAAAACCGTGAAAGGATGTAAAGTACGGGGTTTCATACGCTCATGACAGGATTTAAAGACATTACTTACCTCAAACTAGCCCGAAAAGCTACTCCGCAACACGCTTGCCCCTCGAATCAACTTCCGAATTCCCCAAATCTATAAAGATCAGATTTTTCACATCAAATCATGCTAAGGGGATGAAACTCAATCGAAAGATATCAATTTTATGCATAAAAATCGAAATTAGCCAAAACCCAACCCCCGGACCTGCATCTCGGAACTCGACAAATTTCATACGAAAACGATCCTCATTATCTCACGAGTATGTATATATAAAGAATGCTGAAATCGGAGTCCAAATGACCCCTCAAATCACTCCTAAAAGGTCTCTTAAACTCAAGCCCTAGTTTCCACTGATTTTCCCAAATTAAACACTCTTAATTTGGTCCTTAATCACATATAATCGAGTTAATGAGTCCAAAAATCTTACCACAATGAAGAAAAATCATTTCCCTCTTCAAAGCTCTAGAAAAGTTCTAATCCCGTTCAAAAATGGTGGACAAGTGGGCAAAGGTCGCGGACTGGTTTAATATAGACTGCCCAGGTCTTTAGCCACTGCGATCGCGGCAAAAGGCACGTGATCGCGAAGAACAAAACAACTGCCCCTAATTTTACTGCTACGCGATCACAAAAGAAGCCACGCGATCGCGATTCGACCTGGCCCAAACTCACGAGATCGCAATCCTTTCCACGCGATCGCGATGCACTTTCAGTCACCTCCCCCACGCGCCCACATACTCTACGCGATCGCATGAACTCCTCGTGATCGCACTGCTTAAGATGCTCACCTTACGCGATCGCACTCATACCTCTGCGATCGCGATTCATAAATTCCTCCTCGCCTCATCTGACTCTACGCGATCGCGGACGAACTCACGCGATCGCGATGAACAATTCACTGCTGCAATAACACCAGAAAACCAGCAATCTCTTTAAGTCTAAAAGTGCTCGTTTGAGCATCCGAAATACACTCGAGGCCCTCGAGACCTCAACCAAACCTACCAACATATCCCATAACATCATTCAAACTTAGTCGAGCCCCGAAACACCAAAACCAACGCATAAACACATCAAATTTAAGCCTATGAACTTTGAAATTCCTAAAGTCCACCAACGATGCGGAAACCATCCAAAACACCTCCGATTGACCTGAAAATTTGCACACATATCCAAAATGACATTAGGAACCTGCTCCAACTTCTAAAATCTCATTCCGACCCCGATAGCCTATTTTCCACTGCCGATCGGAAATCACCAAAAACTAACTTTCGCCAATTCAAGCCTAATTCTACACCGGACATCACAAAAATATTCCGAACACACTCTTAAGTCCCAAATCACCTAACGAAGCTATCCGAGCAATAAAATACGCATTCCGAGATTGTTTACCAATAAGTCAACTCTCAGTTGACTTTTCCAACTATAAAACTATTTATAGAGACTAAGTGTCTCAATTCTCACTACAACCATTCTGAACCCGAGCCAACCGAATCTAACATATCATAAACAGTATAACCAATCTATGACAAGGAAAAAACAATAATAATAATGCAGATTCTACGGAACGACCGGTCGGGTCGTTACAGATGGATTTGTCCGCAGGAGCGGAGTCGTAAGTGCGACTAGTTGTCCGCTGTTGCGAAAGTGTCACGACCCAAATTCCCACCCTTTAGGCCGTGACTGCGCCTAACATTGAACCCTCTAGGCCAGCCAACGTATAACTTGCAATAGCAATTTAAAATCATTTATTACGGAATAAAATGTTAGTTCATCAATTTCAACCAATTCCCAACAGAATCCTGTAAGCATTGCTTAATAAAAGTAACAAAATTTTAAGAATGCGGAGAAATAAAGACATGACAAATATGAAATCAAGTAAAACTTCCCAAAAATCGGGGTGTCACAATCTCACGGACTAGCTACTGGAATACTAAATATAAGTCTGGAATGAAAATACAACACTGTCTTGAAAATAAGGAGAAAGACAATGAAGCAGTAAAGGAAAGAAGCCTCGGGATCCACGGACGCCAGTGTATACCTCGAAGCTCTGATGTGGACTGAAGGTATCTCCCTCAAAACGCTCCACGGGGTCCGGTAGCAGGGTCTGCACAACACAAGGAAGTGCAGTGTAGTATCAGTACAACCGACCCCATGTACTGAGTAAGTGCCAAGCCTAACCTCGGCCGAAGTAGTGACGAGGCTAGACTTGACATTTACGATAAACTGTCCTATTCTACAGCAGGTAACAGAGAAAAACACAAGGCAGGAGATAAACCGGCAAGTAGGGGATAGGGGAACAGTAAAAGGGGGGACAAGTGAAATAAAGCAGTCACATCGACAGATAGAAGTGATCCCGAGAACAATCCAACATAATCGACAACGAAACAATAAAAATGTCGGAAGAGTAAACAATGGCACGACATCACCCTTCGTGCTTTTACTCTCTTCCTCACAATGCAATTTAATCAAATATCATGGCACGGCATCACCCTTCGTGCTTTTACTCTCTTCCTCACAATGCAATGTACAATGAATCATGGCACAGCATTTACCTTCGTGCGTATAATCAATAAAATCATGGCACGGTATTTACCTTCGTGCTTATAATTAATAAAATCATGGCACAGCATCACCCTTCGTGCTTTACACTCTTCCTCACTATGCAATGAAATCAAGTGTTATGACACGGCATCACCCTTCGTGCTTTACACTCTTCCTCACCAAACAATAACAGGTAAATTGCAAGGAGTACATCATAGTGGAAATAAGCAAATCAGAACACCCGGCAAGGGGGAAACATCAAGTAGTAACTCAAGAAATGCCCGTCAAGGGTCTCAGCTGTAACTAATTAACTCAATCACCACTACAACAAATTTGGCCTAAGACTACACCAGTTTATCCCACGATTGAAAACGTGGCTAAAACTATCTATGGCCACGCTTTTTAAGGGTGACCTTTGTTTACAACTTTTGGCTACAAAATATTTAACAACACACTTAAAGTGTGCCCTTAGGAAGTATAGATTACGCTTTGCAAATGTAGCCAAATCTAAAACAATTAGCAACACTTATTTATATTTTTAGCTACGCTTTCAAGCGTGCTATTTGTGTAATATTAAAAGCAACACTTTGTAAGTGTACTCTAAAGTTACCCACAAAATTTTCAGCAAAAAAAAGGATTCCCTCCCTATATTGCCGCTTTTAGTAGTATTTCCCTCCAACTCCAAAAAGGTAAAGGAATTCCCTCCTATGTAGGATCTCCACTTTAGGGTTTCGGTACCTTCTCATACTTTAACAAAATCTGAATTTCTTACACTTTAAACATATCTATGGATTCTACTCTCAAGTTGTAGGGTTATTGGCTTCTATCTACAGTTTCTTCAAAAGGTAACATTTAACTTATTTCATATAGATTTATTTCATATGGGTTCAATTTTGAAGGTTTTAAGCATTGAACTTTTTGTATTTTTAATATTATGGATTCATATCTATTATTTTTACAATTATAATAATTTGTATATACAAATTTTTACTTCGCATAGAATGTTACGGGTTAAGTTGAAGAAGACCCAATGCATTCTGTAATTGCAGTCCGTCTGTATCCTGCCCATAGCAGGAAAATTGATGTTCCTCTTAATGGTTTTTGTTTTCACCAAAATTTTGTAGCTTGAATTAGTTGCACAAAAAATTCTATTCAATTTGAAGACAAATAGACCCAATGTGAATCTTCAACATCAATTTGTTGGAAAAGTTTGGTGAACAGAATTTCTTCTAATTGTAGGGTTGATAATGTGAATTTCTTCTAATTGAGCTCCTCTGTTTCCCGCCCTTTATATCACCAAACGTTTTCTGTATAACTGGTTGTTTTGCAAAGGTAACAAGGAGCTGAAAAGGATTTAGAGAGCTATTTCGGGTTGTGTCTTCTGAATTATTTGGAGAGAACAGAATTTTAGATGTTTTAAAAGCAAATCAGAGTCTATTGTCTATTCATATGGTGAAATTCAAATGCTTATCTACTTATGCTTCATGGTGTAAGCTAGATGATATGGATGACGAAGGGAAGCTTATAGATGTCATTAGTTGTAGGGTTGATAATGTTGTATTTAGGATGTCCTTTCCAACACTGTCTTAGTGCTGAAAACAAAATATAAAGAAGTAAACCATCGAAGAAACCGAGGGTAGTCAGTATATAGTGTATATATACATAAAATTAAATTTTTACTTAGCTACACGGTGTAATTTTCCGGCAAAGGGGTGTTGACACCCCTTGAATACATGTGGCTTGACCATTCATAATATTCTTAGAACTGAACTTAATGTATTTGAGAGAGAGCGAAATGTCGATCCAAGATTTGAACTTTGATGGGTTCAGCCTTTAAAATTCTTAGCACCCAACTTATTATACTTTTGGAATTATGGTTCATAATATAATATTTGTTTTTGATGTTTTTCACATACATATTCATCTTCCGTGTCGAAAATACTACCGAAGCTAGCTACATTTGCCACTGAGAGAGTGATACCTTTTGATTAAACTACCTATGCATATTCTTTTAATATTGTAGGGCAAAAAATGACTAGATGACGATCATGAAACAGAGTTCATGTTTCAAGTTGTAACCTTTGTTCTCTTATTGTTTATTTTGTAAGGAGATGCTTTATAGTTGGATTTGCAAGACCATAGTCTCGTTGGCTTGTCCCCTTCATTCTGTTTGGCCCTTTCGACTCTACAATCAAAGCTTTATAGTTGTCATGTTTATAGTATATTAACTCCCAATGAAAACTCTTAATATAGTAATGCAGAATTACATAAAATATTATTATAATATATCGCGACTCCGCACAGTATTTCTGCATTTTCAGCATTTGCAGCATTTCTGCACAGCGTTTCAGCATTTCTGCACAATATTCTGCACATCATTTAGCAATTTTTGCGTTTCTGCACATTGTTTTTTGTGTTTACTGCATTTCTGCACAGTTTTTCTGTGTTTTCTGCATTTCTGCATTTTTTTTGTGTTTTCTGCATTTTTGCACATTTTTTTGTGTTTCTGAACAGTTTTTCTGTATTTTCTGCATTTCTGCAGTTTTGTTTTTGTGTTTTCTGCATTTTTGCACATTATTTTTGCGTTTCTGCACAGTTTTTTTTGTGTTTTCTGCATTTTTGCACATTATTTTTTGCAATTCTGCACAGTTTTTTCTGTGTTTTCTACATTTCTGCAGTTTTGTTTTTGTGTTTTCTGCATTTTGCACATATTTTATTTTCATCTTAAATTTAGGTTGCTGGTTCTGCAATTTCATCCTCTTCAAGAATAGACACACGTTGGCAAATTTTATTTAAGAGCGCAAAACAGAGAAATACACTTTACAAGGTTAGTTAAGTAATACCTGATACGTTTCTATCCAACCATATGATTTTTCTGCTTATATTATCTTGAACATTTTAATAGAGTGGAGCTATGTTTTCATGTGTAGATAACTTGATAATTTTTATATGTATAGCTTTTGATAATTTTTAAAGTCTCTGCTAGATTACTTGTGGTGAACTTGAAGTTGAGTTTGGCCTAAGATAAGTGTCATAACTAGGTAAGAGATTCTTATTCTTTTTATTTTTTATTATGCTATTAGCCTATTACTATACAAGAATTGATTTTAAAAAATTACTCGT